>CAWUFW010016952.1:0-285399 GCA_963921515.1 Calotriton arnoldi | reverse complement strand
CAAGATGGCGGCTGACATCTCAGCCGTGTGAGCAGGCTCCATGAGCTCCTGAGTTATACCCCTTCACCCTGAAATGCTGACTCTGGAAGATATTTAGCGGGAGTAAACAAAGGCAGAAGAACAGAAAAAGCAATACCTGGACCTTTTTCGAAAAGGATGATCTGGCGGCTGCAGTTTCTATACTCTAGCATACCGGCCCCCTCGCGTCGGGTCCCGACGAACCCTCTCTTCTGGGCCATAGGACAGCTAACCGGGTTGCGGCTAACAAGCTCGATGGGGCCGAAGGTGTCAGGTAAAACAACCAGGATACGCGGCGGTCTACCTGCGACCACCGGCAGCCCGTCTAAAATCGATGGAGGGCCAGAGAAAAGTCACGCCGGAACGGGGAAATCTGCAGGCAGACAAGGAATCAGCGGAGCTACGGAGCGTGAAGCAGAGAAGGGAGGCGGAGGAGACCCTGCTGCGCGCCCGAAACACACAGTGTCCTCATTCTTCCGCACACAGCAATCAAAACCAAAAAATGCGGGAGAGGCAAAACCGGAGGGAAAAAAACAGGGTAAGACTTTGAATCCAGCGGCTGAGTCTCTAATCTCTAATGTCCGTAGTGATGTCCTGAGTCACGGGCTAAGCATGGAGGATACCCGGGCAAACAAGCAAAGTTTGACAAATACCGACAATACTGCTGAATCCGCCCTGGTGTCACAACACTTCCCTGCAGGTATGGCTGAGTGTGCAGGGGACAGTTCAATGCTGGTAAATTCCAATGTGGTAGAGGGGGGGGATGCTGATAAATGGCCAGAACGTGATGGGACTCAAACACAAGGCATTGTGGGAGATGTAGTTCACCTCAGCGATACTCCGTGAACTTTGTCAGGTGCGTTAATTGCAACCCCTAGGACAACCTCTAGGACAAAGCAATCAACAATAGCTGCACAAGATCTAGATCGGAGCACCCTTGGCCTGGGTAAAGATGGTGAAAGCGGGGAGACATTTTTCTCTTTGTCTGACCCATCCCTTTCCTCTGGAGAAGAAAGTCTGGAGGGGGGGTGGGCCGATGAGGATAGTGACCTGGGTACCCCTGGCCTGAATTCGGAAGAATATGACTTGGTGGGCGATAACGCCTCAAAAGCGCCAAACACTGTCCGCAAAACTAAATGGAACTCCCAGGGCCAAGGTAAATCCTTAGACCAAGGTAGATCACTGGCATGGGATTACACTTACTCCCCGAAACTGGATGAAGGAAATGGGTCAACTGGAGCAGCTGGACATGATCAACTCCCAAATCAAGATCAATTAGGAGCAGTCACCCTTGCTACCATTTACCAAACCATTCTAGCCCACAGAGAGGAGACACGGGCTGAAAGCGCAAGGATTCAGGGAGGTTATTGCAAAGTCCAAAATGCAATCCGTAGGGTGGCAAAATCTTGCTCAGACTTTTCCGTAAGAATTGGCGAAGCAGAATCCAGAATATCAGCAGTGGAGGACGAACTAGCAGGGCAACGAACTCGGATTCCACTTTTGGAAGCTGAGAAGCAAGACACTACCTGGAAACTTATGAATTTAGAAAACCGAGCAAGAAGGAACAACCTCCGAATATTAGGAGTCCCGGAAGGTCTGGAAGGAACTGATGTTCTTCGGTTTGTTCAGGAATTATTTAGTGAGGCATTTCCGGACCTACAACAGTGGGACTGGAAGAAAGAACTACAAAGGGCTCACCGTTTCCCGTTCAAACATTCTAAAAAGAACAGCCAAACAGGAGATAAACCTCGGGCAATTTTGATTTGTCTGAATAACTTTCTTGCCCGTGAGGCTCTTTATGATTTAGCAAGACCCAACAGAAAACGGAAGGGTAAAGGCTGTGAGTTCTTTGTCCGGCCAGATTATTGTCAGGGGACGGGAGAAAAGAGGTGGCAGCTCCGGCAGCTAATCCCGGGCTTCCAAGCAAAAGGGGTGCAAGTATTTTTACTCAATCCGGCAAGCCTGAAAGTAATAGTCAATGGGACTGCAAGGTTTTCCACTTCTGAAATTCAGGCAAAAGAATTTCTGGGCACCCTACAGGGCGGTAATGTTGATGGATTGGGTTAAGGATGTTGCATATAATATAGATTGCTGAAGTTTTTCTTTTTTTTCTGCCTACAGGTTTTTGGGGCGGGGGTAAAACTTAGGGAGAGGGAGGGGGAAGGAGCACGCTCGTCATCACTGAGGGCTATTCGCCCTTACGCCCATAAATCGGGGGTTAGGGTGGGTGCGAGGGATGGGTGGGTGGACAAGGGAAGGAGAGGTGGGGGTGGGGGCGGTTGGCGGGGGCGGGTGGGGGATGGGGGAAAGTATTGTTTTGTTTTCATTGATTTTCTTGCTAGGTATGTAACTTGTATCTGGAATGTAGCTGATCAGTCTGTCTATTGGTTTGTAGAGCGGTTTTTTTTTTCAGGAGAGGATGGCTAATATCCGAATCTGCTCAGTCAATATATGTGGACTTAATGATCAAAGGAAAAGGGGAGTTTTGGCAAGACAATTACAACTCATGCATATAGATATAGTTTGTCTTCAAGAGACCCATATACAATGGAACAATCGTAGATGGCTGGGGGAAGTTGGATATGAATTATTGGCGTGTACTAAACAGAGTATCAATATTAAAGGGGTGGCAATCTTAGCCAGACATGGTCTATGTTCATACAAACGGGTCAAGACAGATAAGCAAGGCCGGTGGGTAATAGTGGAGATCTCAATAGCTTATCTTTCGTTTACATTGTGTTCCATTTACGGGGCTAATCTTGATGATCCAGATGTCCTTAATTTTTTAAGTGTGGAATTAGCGCTTTGGCCAACCCCCTTAATATTTTGCGGAGATTTTAATTTACATCTAGACAGCCATTTTGACCTATGGGACCCAACCTCACATGCCTATCAAGGGAAGAAGCCTAGGGTTTTTCGAGCCTTGCAAGGGTTAGTAACCGAACTTGGGTTGGCTGACTGTTGGCACAAATCAAATTCACGTGAGCCTGGCTTTACTTATTATTCTGCCCCCCATAATAAATATGTTCGGCTAGACTATTTTTTTCTGTCTAATCAAATAGCGCATACTAGTAGAATCGAGATGTTTCCCAGAATAATATCCGACCATAACCCCCTAATTATTGAACTTCCAGCACAGGGTATTAAAAAGATCCTTAAGCCCTGGAGTTTCAAAAGAAAGCTTTTATTGGATGTCACATATCGTTCTCATATGGCAAGTTGGATAGTGGAGTTTTTCTCTATTAACCGAAACACAGCCTCTATTAGTACAGTGTGGGATGCCTTTAAGGCTGCCGTTAGAGGGGAAACTCTTAGCTTTTCAATAGCACGACAAAAAGTAATACATGGTGAAACCAATGAATGGATAAGACAACTAAGGATAGAAGAAAGTGAGCTAATTAGTAACATTCAGAAGGGGGCAGGCACAGAAGTCACTCTGCAGAAGATTGCTATCCTTAAATCTAAACTTTACAGTAATTTCAGTAAGGAACTGGTGGCCAAGTATACACAACAGAAGACTGAGTCATATGAGCTGGGGGAAAACACGGGCAAAGTTCTTGCAAAACGGACTCAACAGCGAGAAACTGCTAACCGCATACTCAAAATACAGAACCTAGATGGTCAGATCCAGGACTCTACGGATGGTATTCTTAGGGGGTTCAAGGACTTTTATAAACAACTTTATATGCAGGATCTCCAAACGTCTCAGGGCCCTGATGGACAAACGGAGGACTACCCAGGGGATCTATTAAGGGAGTTTCTGAGAGACATCGAAACAGGCAAAGTCTCCCTGATCAAAACTCGGCATTAGAAATCCAATTTACCTGGGAGGAAACAGAGCTAGCGATAACTTCGTTGGCAGCTGGTAAAGCAGTGGGTCCTGACGGTATTCCGCTGGAATTTTATAAAACTTTCCGCAAGGAACTTAAATATGACATCTTAAGGTTACTTGAACATGCCCGTAGCAATCAACAAATTCCTGATTCCTGGCGGAAAACCACTATCATTGTTTTTAAGAAAAAAGGAAAGCCCGAACTAATGCCAGCTTCTTACCGACCAGTAACATTGATTAATGCTGATAGCAAAATATACTCTAAACTTCTGGCAAACCGATTAGGACAGGTTCTCACCCCGTTGGTATCCCTAGGTCAACATGGCTTTATCCCGGGGAGGGATACAACAGACCATATACGTCGGGTGGTGGCAATATTGGACTGGGCACAGGCCACGGGAGCACCGCTGGGAGTTCTCCTCTTGGACGCTGAGAAAGCGTTTGACAGGGTCTCCTGGCGGTACCTGTGGTCTGTTCTACAATGGAAGGGGTTTAGCTCGGGGTTTGTTCAGGTGGTTAAAGTACTGTATTCATCACCGGAGGCAAGGGTTCGGATTGCAGGGCAGGAATCGGAGGCGTTTACAATCAGCAGGGGCACAAGACAGGGTTGCCCCTGTTCCCCTCTTTTATTTGCCCTTTATATCGACCCCTTTTTAACAAAATTGGAGAACTACACCCGGGTTAAGGCAATGGAAATTGGTGGGGTCAAGTACAGAGCATTAGCTTATGCTGATGATATTGCCATACTTACCAGTGACGCTTGCTCTGCGTTTCCAGCTGTCAAGGATCTAGCGGCCCAGTTCGGAGTACTTTCTGGGTATAAGCTTAATGCCAATAAGACCCAAATCTTATGTTCTGGTTCACTATGCCCTTTAGATTTTCCGGTTGTTATGGAAGCAGATTATCTGGGTGTGACAATCTCCACCCAAGTGGAAAGTATCCCAGATCTGAATATAAAGCCGATAATTAATTCAACTAATAGGCAATTAGAGAGATTGGATCACTTACATCTTTCCCTAATTGGGCGTTGCAATGTTTTAAAAATGTTAATTTTACCTAAGTTTTTGTATTTATTTCGAACAATACCCCTTGAGTTTTCCCCCTCCCATTTTTTAAACATTGAAAGGATGTGTACCAGATTTCTTTGGGGATACCGGAGACCAAGAAAAGCTGGTAAATGGCTGATGCTTCCCAGCCAGAAAGGGGGATTGTCTGTCCCTAATTTTATATTATATTATTGGGCAGCATTTCTCCAACATATGACGATACTCCTTGTGGGCTCTGGGGTTGATACACCGCTGGGATGCAGCCCATCTATATATGAATTATGTTTGGGGAAACAAGCAGTGGGCTGCCTGGCAGCGATTTTCGAACCCAGTTACTACAAAAAGACACGGTTTAAGATCTTGAGGGCAGCCTACAAGGTTTGGAAACAGGTTCAACGGAGGCTAAAGATCCCAAATTTGAATACCTATTCCCCACTGGCGAATACACTAATTCTTCCTCCAATTTTTCATGATCAGGTTACATACAACTGGAGGAATAAAGGTCTTTCAGTAATGGGAGCTCTATATTGGCATGGCCAACTGGTACCTTTTTCTACTTTGCAGGATAAATATGGGCTGGGAAGGGGAGACTTTTTTAAATATCTTCAAATACGAAGTTATCTGGAGAAAGAAAATCAGAGGGCACCCTTCAACACCGCTAAAATCACTTTGATAGAACTAATGATAAAAAAAAGCCGGCTAGGGAAATTATATTCTATCCTGCTTGAATGTTTTCCTGATGATTTGGCGGCACAATCATGTAAATGGGCTAATAAAATGGGGGGATTGAAATAGATCTAGAAGACTCCTTGTCACTTGCTAACCAGATCTTAATCACAGGTAGCCTAAAAAGCCAACATTATATGTCAATATTTGATCTGTATTACACTCCGGCTAAGATCGCTAAATGGGGGGTGCTCGAGGGGGAAAATGCAACAGATGCAATCTTATAGCTGCAGATACAGTTCATATGTTTTTTGCATGTCCAAAACTAACTGATTTCATTCAGGGTATAGAAACTTTTTTTACTGTCTTTAGGGATTCCGGTTGCAATCAATCCAGCTCTTATTATCTTTGGAATAAGTAACGATGTGACAAATAATTGGACAAGGTCAACTGCAGAATTAGTGTTTATTGCAATGGCTATTGCCCGTCTTTGTATAACATCTGAATGGATTTGTGTTGACCCTCCTACAGTTTCTAATTGGCGTGCATGACTTTTTGCAGCTTATAATATTGAGGTTGCGATTTATAATTTAAAGGGTCGTAAGAAAAAAGATAGGGGGCTACGGATGTGGGCACCAATCTCGAACCTTATGGACTAAATCAAATCAGCTATGTTATGTGTTTAATCTCTATATTTCTGTTTCTATTCAACGAGAGATTTGTTTCTGTATAAATTGGATATAATGGATGTTCACGTAAAATGCTAATGTCTTGTTGAAAACAAAACAATAAAAAATAAATTTTATTAAAAAAAAAAAAAAAAAAAAAGGGAAGCCCTAAACCAACTGGAGGATCGGGAATGTTATCTACCCACTACTAGGAAAGAATATTCGATTTGTATTGAAACTTTTCACCAGTATTTACGAGAATGGAGAGATGAGGGAATGTTGGACTTAAATGAATTTAATTTTTTACTTTGTGAATATCCCACATTACCCACCTTTTACCATCTCCCGAAGGTTCACAAAGATTTGCAATGGCGCCTGGGTAGACCCATAGTAGCATCTATAAATAGTCTTTTGGAAAACTGTTCTGTTTATTTAGATTACTTTTTAGCTCCTTGGGTCAGGAATTTAAGCTCCTATATTGGTGATACACGAGACTTTTTGAAACGTATTGTAGAGGTGGAATGGAATTCCAGAATGTGGCTTGTGACACTTGACATTGCCAGCCTATACACTTGTATAAAGCATGACCATCGTATTGCAGCTGTGAAATGGTTCTTGGATAAGCGCCCTTTAAAATTTCAAAAACACAATGAGATGCTGTTGAAAATGCTAGACTTTTGTCTTAAGAATAATATATTTATTTTCTCGGGACAACTTTATAAGCAACAGCGTGGTACTGCAATGGGCACGTGCTTCGCCCCCAGCTACGCGAATCGTTTTGTTGGCTGGTGGGAGGAGCACGTGGCCTGGAGGGGGGTGCCGGAAAAATGGATGGATAAGGTGGCATTTTGGACACGTTATATTGACGATCTTTTATTGCGTGGACGGGTTCATACTCTTCGGCTGTGGAGTATATAGCATTCTTAAACCTGAATGAATATAATCTTAAATTCAGTGGCTATATTAGTAATATTCAAGTATGCTATTTAGATCTAGAAGTTTACATCCACAATTCTGACATTTTAACGAGACTATACAGGAAGCCTACCGCTGGAAATGCGCTGCTTCATGCCAAAAGTTTCCATCCCAAGAGCATGATTTATAACATCCCTTATGGGGAGCTTTTGCGCATTAAGTGCAACTGTTCAACGGAAAAGGACTACATCATAGCTAATAAGGAAGCCTGTAGTCGCTTTGAGGCAAGGGGTTATCCTAGGAGTTGCCTTACTAGAGCTGCTAAAAAAGCAGAGAAGATAGCTAGGAAAGATCTTTTGGTTTCGAAGGAAATTAGAAGCGTTAACATCAGTAATCAATCTACACCTACCCGCATGATTACACGCTTCAATTCTAAATCCACCAGAATTGTACAGATGTTTTGAAAGAACTGGCATATTCTCCAAACTGATCATATTCTTAAAGATCATATTCCTGCCCAACCACTTATCACATATCGTAGGCCGAGATCCATTAAGGATCTGTTGGTCTCCAGCCATTTCCAACCGACGACTAAAAATGCACAGCCTATAACTGGTTTTTTTCCCTGCATGAGATGCAAGGCATGTAGGTTCAGCTGTAAGAAGAATACTTATGAGCTACCTGAGAAAAATACTAAATCTACTAGAAAAATAAACAAGTTACTCAATTGTAATTCTGATTTAGTTATTTATTGCCTTGAGTGCCCATGCAGGAAAAAATACATCGGCAGTACAATAAATCCAGTCAAGAAAAGAGTATTGGAACATATGCGGGCGATAGCGAATAAGGATAGGAATTATCCAGTGGCCTGCCACTTTGAGGAACATCATAAAAGCAACCGTGATCTTTTGACATTTTTTTGTCTGGATCAAGTTCTAAAAAATGAAAGGGGGGGGAGACAGAGTGAGAAAACTCCGTGCCCTTGAATCAAATTACATAATTGAACTTGGCACTGGGTCACCTCAGGGCCTTAATAATGATGAGGAGATGTGGGCCCAACTTGATTGAGACTGCCGAGTTAGAGATGTCGGTTGAGGATGTGTTTGGGGTATGGAAATGATGATAACATTGATGTATGCTTTTTAATATTCTCCCCTTTTTTCTCATGATCTATGCTTGTGGAAAGAACTACTGCTCTTTGCTTTCTTTATTCTCTAAATTTTCTCTCTTTCCGTTGCTTTTTCTCCCTTAGCCTTCTCTATCTTTCCGTAGCTTTGCTTTCAACTTGAGGTACATCCTCCGAGGCTGAATTTTATATGCCCATACAGGGCTAGATGCTTTGGTACAATCATGCTGATATGCCATTAATAATTGCCATTCTTGAAGTCTGTCATTAATTTACACATGCGGAAAATGTATTTGCCCATTCAGGGCAATATGTCTTGATATGACAGATTGTATTGAAAATGATGAGGAATCATGTAGATACACAAATGCATTTGATTCTCCTGGTTATTATTACATATCCATATTTGGTTTAATGAAATGTAAAGATTGTACCATGAATTTCAGCTTTTTAGGAGGTGTAATATTATTTTGTATTTCACACTTATTATTTTTTAAGTAACACTGCTAGCACTGTTAAGATGGCCGACATGAAAAACAAGTATAATCAGTACTTATTGAGCCATCGTCTGTGTTTACCATTTTTCTTTTCACGTTTTTTTCACTTTAAAATGGTGGTGCTTTACTGAATTCACTGACATTGACAAAGCCAGAGTGGCGAAACGCGTCTGTCAGGACTGGGGGTATAGAGGGGTCTCATGCGATTAATAAAGAAAAACATTTTTCACGGACTACGACGTGCTCCCGTTTTTGTGTTGTTGGCACAATTTCGAATGACAACTGTGTGGTTACGTTTACGCGGCTCACCACCGCGTACGGGAGGCACCCAGGGTGTGAGAGGCAACGACGGTGAATCTTGGTTTCTCTATATATATATATATATATGTATATATATATATATATCTTCAATAACCAAAAACATTTAAAAAAACAAACCATTTTAATTAGTAATAAAAATTACACTAAATACAAAATTACACTTTAGTAAACATGTATTACATACTAAAAATAATAATTACAATTATTATAATTCTAATTAATCATAAAAAATAATATAACTTTAAACAGTGTAAATTAGACTATAAAATTTTTCAATTAAAACATATACTATTCCCACTGCAATGTATAAAATAGTAGGCAAAATTTTATACTCATGATGGGTAAAATGTACTATACCCACTCCAGTCAATGCAACATTAGTGAAAGTGTTAGATTGCGGAGGGGTAAAATTAAATATTCCCATTCAAGTCAGCTGCACCAGTAGGGAAATTGTTAGATGGTAGAAGGTTAAAATTTACTATTCACACTCCATTTAGCGCAACAATAGGGAAGGAGTTGTATTGCAGAAGTGTAAAATGTATTAATTCCCACTCCAGTAAGTGGAAAATTAAAAACAGACTAATTAGCGTAAACAAAATAAAATAGTTTCAAAATAATACTAAGGGCCATATGTAGGTGGGCTAATACCGGTCGGTAACGGCCGAAAATTGGTAAATTTCCCGTAACCGACCGGTATTTAGCCCTTTGCGATGTAGGAGGCCGGATTTAAGGAGTCGGTAATTTACCGATTCGTTATTTTAAGGAATCGGTAAATTACCGATTCCTTAAATCCTATGTAGGGAGCACTCAAGTGAGTGCATTTTTTGGTTTAAGGATTCGATTATTTACCACCAACTACAAGTTGGTGGTAAATACCAATACCTTTTAAAAAGCAATTTTGTGCTTTTTAAAAGTGCCATGTGGCAGACATACATGCCCTTAGGGCATGTATGTGCGCCACATGTGCACACATGCACGATTCAGGGTGCAACAGGGTGTCAATTTGACACCCTGCCACCCTTGAATATGCTCCCCATATTACCGATTCGGTATTTACCGAATCGGTAATAGTGAATGTGAATAGTGAATGGCTTCCCATTCATTCCTATGGGCCTCCAGGCCCATAGGAATGAATGGGAAGGTTTTCCTTATTACCGATATTTAGGAATCGGTAAATAGAAATTACCTACATATGGCCCTAAATAACCGATAAAATGCATTGAATATAAAAAATAAATATTTATTGCAATTAATACATAAACGTAACCATAAATATTACTATAATTAAAATATAAAACTATATTTTTATTTATTTTTACCTATAAATACAATGGGGCCGATTATGATATCAGTGGGACTGACACCGACGTGCCATTGGTGCCAATCCTATCGAGATCCCTAACCGCAGTCAGACCGGCACACTAGGATGTCGGTCCGACTGCATTGGCCCAGGGGCCAACCGACAACTTCCGACGGGCTCAAGGTCCGATTGCATTCACCACATTGGAGGGATGTTTTAAAGCATGCCTCTTTGCATTGGGGCTTGTGCTGCAGTTTGGGGCTTGTGCTGTGGCCTTTTTCCGGGCCACAGCACAAGCCTCAATACATATATGCATGTTTGGTCGGATCCTAATTTGGCGGGCGGGACCAGTGATTACCTGCAGGTCGGTCACGTTCTCGCAACGATGGTGGTTGGACGCTCTTTCAACTGCCATCATAATCGAAACCAATGTTATTTACATTAAAAAAAGCACAACACAATTAAAACGTTCAATACCAAATAATATATTTATATAAAAGTAATTAATTTTTTAATTTAATATTTCTTAAATAAATGAATATCCTATATCTATACAAATTACACAGCACACATCTAAAATAAAGTAATCAAATGATATTATGTATATCTTATTTAAATAAAAATATATTACATTATGAGAAAAAAATTACTATTAACACAATATTTATAATAATTAACCTCCCCACAATTTAAAGATACAATAAAAAACCAGGACAAGCCTAATATATAAATTAGGAAAACATTATTTGCATTTGTTTCATAATTGTCAGTTAAACAATTATTAATTGTTAACTATATAAAATGTATTATATTGCATTAACTTCACTTCCTTTATTATTTCAAATGCCACATCTCTCACCTAATATATAACATAAACATTATCTCAAGTACATATTCTGCATATTTATTTATCATTTCATTGATTATTGTAAATTAACATTATATTTAATTATTAAAATTAAATTCCTTCAGTTTACACATACAAAAATAGTATACACCACAAATAAAATATTGTATTGCGCAATATACAAAATTAATTGTCAAATTAATATTACTAATCAACAAATAATTATTTATTAATTAGAAATAATTTACTCCACACCACACACCACTACAAAACACAGAACCCGCACCTGAAACGTAAATAAAAAAAATTATTATACAATTGCAATAAATATTTCTCAGTTAAAATATTTATATTAACTTAAAACTATTAATTATAATTAATTAACTTCATTCCCTATACCCTTGCAAAATAAACACGGTGCTCCATAAACTAAAATATTTTTTTAATTTAATTATACTTTTAACAATTAATTTAGAATTTTATAAAAATTATTAAATATAACTTATTTATTGATTAATTACAATTTATTTACTTCCCACCCTAAACTCCTGTGAATCACACAACCTGCTATGGTACTTATAAATAAAAATGTAATTCCAAAAATACTAACATTTTAAAAACAATATTAAGAAACATTATCAAAACAAAATTTTTATAACATTAAAAAAGAAAACATACTAAAATATATAAAAATAATTTAAATACGATATTCTTAAGAATGATATTTCTGTAAACTATATTAATGATTTCGATATTACTAACAACTATATTACCTTAAAATCTATAAGGCCCATTACGATACCGGGCGTGAAAAAATCCGCCAGGCATGAAAGCGGCAAAAATCCGCCCGCACACACCGTCTGAACACCGACCACGCCATTACGAATACACAAACCGAAAACCGCCATCGGCGGAAAACCACACAAGATACCGCCCGCCCTCGTCCGAGTCGGAGTCAAACCGCCCGCCACGGACGGAAACACGCACGACAACACAAAACCGCCCGCCCTCACGGCCGACACACCGCACGTGAAATTACGATCGCACCGCCATGAGCGCGGGTAAACCACAAATATACCGCCCGCCAGCGCAAACAACGCCGATGAGAATTGACACGGCAGAAGCCATGGCGCCCACGTCCCTGCACAGAAACCATCCGCTGACAAAAACAATCGCACACAACATGGCCAACAAGTCCACACAGCAAGGCACGCACAAATACACAAGCACAGTACACATCCCGAAAACACCCCCCGGACAAACAAAAAATACAAAGGCCAGAACACCAGACACAACACACCTGAAAACAACAGACCATGAGGACACACCCACATAGGTAAGTACAAAAGCAGCACTCCCACAGACCACAACCCCTTGCAACATTGCAAACTAGAGAGGAGAGGAGAGGACACAGTGACACAGCAAGGACAGCAGCACACCACAGAAACGCACACATCACAACCACCACCACCACCACCACCACCAAACACCGGCACCACAAACCCCCTGCACATTACACAACACACACCGCACCAGCACCACAAACACCATGGCACCACAAAGAATGCCCAAGTTCACGCCCATTGAGCTGACGGTCATGGTCGACGAGATTATCAAGGTGCACCCACAAATCTATGGGAACCTGGTCCAGCACACACCACTAGCCACCAGAAACAGAATGTGGAACCGGATCGTAGACCAGGTCAATGCAGTCGGGACCCTGCCCAGGAACAGAGTTGAAATCAACAAACGGTGGAATGACGTCAAGAGCCTGGTCAAGAAGAAGGAGAGCAAGAACAGAGAGCTGGCTGCCGTCACTGGCGGAGGGAATCCCGCGCTCTTCAAGACCTTCAAAGCGTGGGAGGAGAAGGTGCGAGTCATTATACATCCGGAGATCCTCGCCGGATTAGCAGGGGGAGTGGAGGCTGGTAAGTACAAACTAATGTATACCAGCACACCGCTATGTACTCACATGCACTACCACCATGCCACAGCTCCCAGGGACAAACACCCCCATGTCCAGCACACAATACACAACACATCACACACACATGCAACAGACACCACCACACACAGCCCAAACCTAACAACTGTAAGATACGTGGGGGCATGTGTACACTCAGCCAGCCACGTAACCACCAACAGGTCCCCAAGTATGCCAGAAGCGCCACAACGAGCACCCACCACACCCATGTGTCCGCCATAGCTGCACTAACCGACAAGTAACAGGTAAGTGGCAGGAACACAAAGTGCAGTGGGTGGGAGGGTGGACAGCTCAAGTACAACACACACCAGGCCCCTAGTCCCACAGCACAGCAAGGAGGAGCATCCCCCACACCCCACACCCACGTGTCAGCCACCGCAGTGCACACCGACAGCCGAAAGGTAGACATCACGGTCCACAACAATCGGTGTCAGTGGGTGTCCAGCCATCACCACGACCCACAACACCGCCCCCACCCCCACAGACCTGCAACATGGAGCACCCCCCGCTTAGAACCATGTGGCATCCAGTACAGTGCACGCACGAACAACCTGCAGGTGGGAAACTGGACAGGGCTGGATTACTGGAGGCATGAGGACCGTAACACGACCAACACATGGGACATGTTACGTAGCAGACGAACACGCAGCACCGCCCACTGTCACGAACAAGTGAACAATGTGCACACGGACATGAACCACAGACTCACACCCCACATGACCCATCACAGACACAGCAACACCCAAGGAGCCACGTCTGCATGCACAAGCCACACTGAATATAGTACCACACGGCAGCCACTGTGCAACCCATCACACACAACCGAAACACCATTGAAGTCCTGTCCATGTAGCCCCTACTGCCTGTCAACCACACACCCCACAACTACGCCTATGTAAGACAAACAACACTAGACGCAACAGAGCGGAACAACATAAATGCACACGAACACCACTGAACCCATCAAACACACAGACACACCATGCACATACAACATACCATCCATCCCATCCGTCAGCCCCAGTCTCATGAAAGGCATGTCATCCGCACAGCTGCCACACATACAGCAGTCACGCTAAGATACATGCCCATGACCAACCATGTGCCAGAAGTCAATGAAGCGCACGCCACACTGTGAGCAACAACACACAACATGGGCCACACCCCCCGAGCACTGCAGTGATGCACATGGCACAGGGCAGCACGCACACCAAGGAGATGGGACAACTGCAATACGTCGGGTGGCACACAACCATCACACACTCATAACGATGCGTCCAATGCCATGTCCAGTAATCACAACAGACAGCAAATATGCAGGGTATGTCAGGCATGCACACACCTCAGACCATGCACTGTCATGCTGCCACAACACATGTCACGTTCGGCACCCATGGCTCACAGCATGTAGCCCAAAAGCATATTCCATCCCAAATGCGTTTCTGGGGCATGACCCCCATGTTGCCATATGCGTTCCTAAGCGTTCCATTTGCACCCCAAAAGCATATTCCATCCCAAATGCGTTTCTGGGACATGACCCCCATGTTGCCATATGCGTTCCTAAGCGTTCCATTTGCACCCCAAAAGCATATTCCATCCCAAATGCGTTCCTGGGGCATGACCCCCATGTTGCCAAATGCGTTCCTAAGCGTTCCATATGCACCCCAAAAGCAAAGTACAAACCAGACCCAGGATGGGCCTGGAGCCCGCATACACCAGAGTCACAATAAGTAGGAGCACAGCAACACACCCATCGGCATAGCCAATCCGTCCCATGCCACATGTGCACAGCACACAGTCCCATTGCCAAGCACACACAACAACAGATTGTACAGCCACACACCCGCCTCCGGGACACACGTGCACGAGAGTGCACGAACGGAGAATGTCAGACAACCAATACAGACTTCGCCAGGTGCAACACAATAACAAATCTCATTCTCTCCACAGGTGACGAACTGCTGGATGCTGGGGATGGAGACAGCAGCCAGCACAGCCAGCCTACAAGCCCCCAACGAGGACACACGGATGTGGAGGATCTGTCCTCCTCTTCGGACACGGACCACCAAGCAGGCCCATCTAGTGTGGCAGGGCCCAGCCGCTCCCCAGGACCCCTCCTACCCACCAACCCATCATCCAGGGCTGCTGAACATTCCCAGCCCCCTGCTGCCACTGTCGTTGCGGCCACACCCACGGTCATTGCGGCCACACCCACGGGCATTGCGGCCACACCCACGGTCATTGCGGCCACACCCACGGTCATTGCGGCCACTACCACTGCCGCAACCGCCACCACGTCTTCGCTGGCCCCAGCCCCAGCGCAGGTGGTGGCCCGGACGACTGGATCCACCCTGGGAGCCAGGGCGAGGACCGTGGTGAGCAATGTGGCTAGTGGGCAGGCCGGTGGCAGCAGGACTGGTAGGAGGAGCAGGGTCAGGGAAACGCCAGCCTCCCCTGGGAGCCATGCCCTGCCTCAAATGGCCAGAGTCCTTGGGGCCTATGAAGAGGCCCAAGGACAATGGGCCAGGTCAGCTACAGACACGCGTGAGGTGCTGGGGGTGCTGAGGTCCATGGACGCCCGTATGGGCCAACTCGTGGACCTCATGGGCCAGCTGGTGGTGGCGGTGAGGTCACAGCCAGGGACAGCAGCTCCCCTCCGCCACCACCTGCCGGGGCGCAGGGTCGAGCAGCAGTGTCCAGTTCCCCTGCGTCCACAGCCAGTGAGCACACCTCAACCACCAGCATGTCGCAAGCAGGCACCCCCTCGCAAACGTGGAAGGGGCCGTCCGAAGTGGAAACAGATCTCCCGGGAGGACTTCGCACGCTCCAGACGCAAGTGAGGCAGCCAGCCAGCCTTCCTTGACCACCCACTGCATTGACTTGGACTACGATCCCACTCCACACAGCCATCTGGATGGCATGTGTGTGTTGGACTATGGACATAGAACCAGTGGGTACACCCTGAGCATCACGCAGCCATGACCGACAGCTCATTGTCACTGCACGCACCACTTTTGTCATCACCTTACACACAATCACATGTCACAGTTTGAAATAAATGCACCTCTTCCACAAACTGCTGTCTGTGCCCTGTGTTTTAATTGTACGGAATACAACGGCCACCTTGAGCGGAACGGCACCTGATGCGTGGCATGGCAATGGAACCGGAGGGCCTGTAGGGACCTAGGGGTGGGAGACAGAACAGGAGCACATTCAATGAGTGTGTCACACACCCATCACACAGTACATGTCAACAACTACAAGCAATGTACACACATCGCACAGAGCAATAGGGCACAATGCCACAGCCACCATCAGTGGCATACTAACCTGGGCATGGAGCGTTGACACACAGCACGCAGTGAACAAAAGGCCACCCTGACACAGCACACACACACCTGCACAAATACAGACACATCAGCCGTCGTACATGGACACTCACCGTTAAGTGAAGTAGCGGGCGATGAGCTGCTGGCGCACATTCCCAGCTTCCTCCTCTCCGCTGTCCTCCTCACTCGAGCTGTCCTGGTCTGCGGGCTGGGGCCCTGGTTGATCTCCGTCATCCACAATGAGGGGATCTGCTTCCGAATGGCCAGATTGTGCAGCATGCAGCACGCCACCACTATCTGGCACACCTTCTGTGGGGAGTACGCCAGCGCACCCCGGTGCGGTCCAGGCACCTGAACCTGGACTTGAGGAGGCCAAAGGTACGCTCGACCACACGTCTGGTCCTCCCATGTGCCTCATTGTAGCGATCGTCTGCTGGGGTGCGAGGATTCCTCAATGGACTGAGCAGCCATGCCCCATTCGGGTACGCAGAGTCACCTGGGTGTGAGGGACACAGAGAACCGTTGCTATTCCAACTGGACAGGGGACAGCATCGCACAACCAGCACGCTACACCACTCCACATACTCACCGACAATACAGCCACGATCCTGTTGCAGATTGGACATCAGTCGTGGCAAGATGCTGTTGCGCATTACGTGTGCGTCATGGGCCGAGCCTGGGAACTTTGCACACACGTGGGTTATCACCATGTCCGCAAGGCACACCACTTGCACATTCAGGAGTGCGTGTGCTTCCTGTTGCGGTACAGGTGCTCAGTGGCCTGTGGTGGAACAAGGCCAACATGTGTGCAATCAATGGCACCAACGACGTGTGGGATCCTGCCAAGGGCATAGAATGCACCCTTCACTGCCGCCAATTCACGAGCCCTGGGGAATCTGATGTACCTGTTTCGGTACAGCATCATGGCTGCCAGTACATCCCTCAGCACCTTGCTGAACATGGGCTGGGACATCCCTCCTCCACTGCCCACTGTGTGCTGGAATGACCCAGTGGCGAAGAAATGCATGGCGGCCATCACCTTAGCCGTGGGGGTGAATGCTGTCGGATACACCCTGCGGGGACGGAGATGGGGTTCCAACATGGCACACAGTCGATGCAGGGTTGGCCTGTCCAGCCGAAACTTCCTTATGACCTCAGTATCCTCCATGTCCGCCAGCAATTGGTATGGGCGGTCAATGTTCGGTCTCCGCCTAGGGAAGATGGCAGTGGACACATGTCAGAGCAACACAACACATAGCAATTTCGCATTCACATCACTGACATGACTGAGCAAGCACATGAGTCACAGCCCAGCTGTCAAGCAGGGACGGCACGGCCACAATACACTTACACAGGTCTCCCACCAATGGCAATGGCTAGTGATGCAAACCACTGCCATGGTCATGCACATGGGGATCTAGGCCCCAATGACTTGCGGGGCGTGCTGATGGGGACTGACTGCATATTCGTCAAGCGGCAACGCCACGGCAACATGAATGTCTGCTGAGCATGGCACTGCTTCCGAGGCTGGATGAGTATGGCACACGACGACGACGATGTGGGCACAGGCTGAGCGGCCAAAACAAGTGGGACCTGTGGCACGAGGGGATATGAGACAGTAGTAGGTGTCAGCACTGCACCCTATGTACAGCACTGTACGGATCACACCTCCCGAAACATTGACAGGTGTCCACATTGACAGCCCCATGCCAAGACGGCTGTGTGCTTGCAGTCACACGTCACAGGTGAGAGGTTACATTGCACGTGCCAGGTGGCAGACGTACATAGTGGGAGCTATCATGTGTGTGCATGTGTCTCCTGTTCAGGATCCACCAGATGGGCGCTGACTCTGTACTGACCATTGGACACAGCATGTTCCGTGGAAGGCTTGTGTGTGTGGGATGGTGGCACTGGATGTGCCTCCGTTGGGTGGGGGCCATGCACAGGGCGGGTACGTCGATGATTGCGCATTGTTGGTCACGGTGGGTGCACCCACTAAGATGTGTTGCCCTGTGTACAATTCCTATGTCCGCATGATGATGGACTGTAGATGTGGGCAGACTACACATTGGTCGATGTGCTGTCCATGTGCATGTGCCTTCACACCAGGCACAGCTGCCCCTGCACATGTGACCCCTGCTGGACTCGCTGCTGGGTCTGTGGAGCTGATGCACCTTCTGTGCGTGGGGCGGACAGCTCACCTCACTTCCCTCATTGCGCATGTCATGACTTTGCCGCAGGTGACATGGATCATGGAGGGCCCACATGTACGCGTGGGTAGGCTACACATGTTTGTTCACTGGTCGCCACCCCCAGTCAGTGTTTCGAATGGGAAGGTTGTTGTGCTGGTGGTATATTCGATGTGGCGGATGGGCGGGCCTAGGTGCGGGCTTACATTCCGGACATGGGGGTAGTTGGATTGGCGACTAGTTGCAGTACACACGGGACACGTCTCTTCCTTTCCACATCTGGGTCATCCCTTGTACTCACTGACAGTGATACAGTCATCTTCGCCCCAGCCCTCATGTCCTCCCCTCGCTCCCCCAATATGCATGTGCACCTGCGAGGCTAGCGCTTGCACAGGCAGCCCCAAGCTCGCACCAGAGAGGGCAAGGAGTGTATGTGTGGGTCCAGTTGCACGAGTGGGCTGTCTCAGGGTATGATGTGTGGCGGGACGCCGTCCACCTGCGTGGTGCCCCAAATGGAGACCCGGCCTGCATGGACTATGCATCACAGTCTTCGCCTTCCGGATCCGCCACCTGCGACACCCAGTGGCAGTGGCTGCCCTTGCGGCCAGGCCGCGTCCGTCTGTGACTGATGGCCCACACATTCACTCTTTGGCCTCTCTGGGGAGGGCTCGGGGTGGTGGCGCACGCGCTTGCACTTAGTCGCAATGGCATGTGGCGTGGTTGGTATAATGGGCAATGGATGGGATGGTGCGAGCCACCTCCCGTGACGTCAGTGCTGCTCGTGCTGAGGTGCGTCCCCCTACACTTCCATTTGACTTGTGCCATGCTACACGTTGAGGTTCTATTGCCTGCGTGATATGACCAGGAGGAGCGCGAGGAGACCTCTCACACACCATGCTCCACTGCCATCCCGTGCCCTGTATCGCCTGTGCGGATTGACTATGTTGGGGTTACACCTGGTCGACTGGGGCTGTGTGTGCCTTGTCAAGGGGCATGGCGGGCGCACAACAGGATCCAGCTAGTCCACGGAGGGTGGGCTGACGTGTGCGCCTGGTTCCGCATTGTTCGTGTGCCCGGCTGCTGTGCACACACGTGTTCACTTCCCCGACAGGTGTCCTCTCACAATGCCCAGGGAAGCGGTGGTGTACTGTTCATGACCCCTCCCAACACGGCGTGCTCCAACTTGGCATGTGCGCATCTACCCGTCGCACCCACCCACCTGAGCACTGCGTCCATACGACTTCACACGACACATGTGTGTCTTCCACAGTAGTGCTACTCATTTGCGTTGACATCCAATACCAGTGGACTACATGGTCATGTCACGACTGCCGTGTACTTCACATACTCTCATCCTCTCTCATTCGTACTTGTGAAATGAGTCAGCGGAGACAGTTTTGGTTTCAAACATTATATTGAGTCTTCTGTCCTCTGTGATGCAGTATAGTGGACACTACTGGCAGCGGAATACATGTTGAGGATATACTGAGCATGATTACAAATGGGATAGGGTGTGGGGTTACATGTGATTGGCTGTTGCATGTGGGATGTGGGCTTCAGAGTTACATCTGCTTGGCCAAGGCTGTGCTAATGTACATTTACGTATAGCTGCGGAGCTGCGGACTTTGACACAGACGGTATACAAGTAGCCTACCAGACCGCTTGGCATCATGGGCACAGTCCATCTCAGTTCCATGTGACAGGTTTGCTGCGGTTGTTCCTCATGCACGCGTGCATGTGAGATGACATCAGGGCATGTGCTTGCGTGCATGCAGCGGCGTGCCACTTGTTGTTGCAATGTGGTGGTTACTGGACATGTCACAGTCACTGGGGTCGTGTTGTTGTTGTTTGCACTTGTCGTCCGTGCAAAGGTCCTGGTATGGGATTCCCGGGCGGGGGTGGGAGGGGTGCAGCACCCACAGACTCCAGGCGACCTATTCATGTCCACTGAGCGGTGTGTGTGTCCATGGGCGCTGGATCCATGTCGTGTCCTGGTTGTTCGTGCAGTTCCGTCCATGTGGGTGCGATACACAGACCCCATGCCACTGCCTCCCACGATGCATGCGGTGTTCCTGGATGTGATGGGGAACAGTGTGCATGTCCCGGTCATATCCGATGTCATGGCGATGTCGTTGATGGTGTGGTAATTGTTGCCGGTCGTTTGGTATGGCTGTTGTGGTGGTGACTGGCCAGTCCGTGCGGAAGCTAAGCATGGGTGCGGGGTTGGACATCATAGGTCAATCGGGAACCTGCGTTGGGGTCCGACGAATTTACAGGTTGTCAGGTATGCGATGCCGTCCAGCAGGGCTTCCATGTCATTGGTGGTGTTTATGTTTGCCAGCCAATGTAGCGGATGGTGGCTGTCAAGGTGTTGTTCGTAAGTTGTCCCTTGGAGGACCATGATGGGGCATGCTGGGTGACATTCGATGTAGCTGTGCTCGATGATCCGTCGTGTGGAGGCACAGTGGTCCCATTTCAGTGCGGGTGCGATGTTGGCCACATACGCCATGCCCCCATAGGCAGAGCAGGCCCTGTCGTGTGCGTCCAGAGGGAGGAATAGTACTAGCAGGTCCGCCTTTAGACATGCCGGGTTGGAGAGACACATCTCCACGGGATGCTGGTAGGGACACCTCCGACAGTAGAAGACGGGTATGACGCAGCTGAACAATGTGATGCGGTAAGTCAGTCGGTAACTTACGTTCAGCAGGGACAGGAGTTCGCATCCCAATATATGTATCAGGTTGGTTTTGTACAGCTTGACCTGTCCGGCGTAGTTGGGTAGGTGTGTTGCGGTTGCCATTTTGCAGCGGTGCGTTGTGGTGGCGTGCTCCGGCTGTGTGTGCAGTCTGCAATGTGCACGCTCCGAGGTTGCTGTGAGCTCTGTGTAGTCGTAGGGAGACAGGACTTGTGTTCTGTTGGCTTGTGCGGAGGACACGGGCCCTCATCCCACATGCTTCTCAGACAGTTCAAGGTCAGTGATGTGTGACTCCTTCCAATTAACTTGCATGGGGCCGACATGGGGAGTGTTTTCTTTATTCTTTCCCGTCCGTTGTGTTCTTCTGTGATATGCGCTATCTGCCCTGTGGTCGGTCTCCTCTGCATGCCTGTGTTGGTCTTTTATTGGACAATGGCTGTATTCACCGGCTTCTTTCGTAGGGCTGTGGTTTCGGAGTTGGAATGGAAGGTCATTCAGTGCTGTCTGCTCTCCCTTGTGTGGGCGGCAGGCTGCCTTTCCGCTCTGCGTTGGGCCTTGTGTGTGAGTGTTATTCTTGGGCCACCTGTTGTCGGTCCCCGGGCTCTTTGGTGTTCCGTTTTGTATGTCTTGTTCATATGTGCAGGGTGGTATGGGTGTTTCAGTGTGGTACTGGCGTTCCTCTTCCCGAAGGGGCCCTGCTTCTCCTAGTTGGTGTTGCCGCCGCTGTGTGCTTCGCCATGTTTGTTGCACTGGGGTGTGTCCTGCTGTTGCGTGACTTCACTGACATGTGTGCGTCGGTTGTGTGACGTTGGGTGTTGTCCGTGAATTGGGCGTTGGGGACATGTCTGTGGCAGGCCTGTCACGTGTCATGTGCGTTCGGGGTGGGGCTGGTGTGTGTGCTGCTTGGTTGTGTCCCTGTGTCTGTGTGCGACGCATGCATGGCGCTGCGGTTGGCCTCTGCGTTGTGCGCATGTGTGGCAGCGTCATCGCCGCTTTGGGGCCGTGACGGGGTGGTTGGTTCCTAGTCCCAGGTGGTGTGTACACATGTGCTACGAGATGTTACAATTTGGCCTGTGTGTCATATGTGGATGCTATGGTAGATGTGTCGTGTACACGCGGGGGTGGGGGTTGTCCGCTTTTTCCGTCCTTGCACTGTGTGCGCTGTTTGCGTGCACTTGTTGTATGTGTGCCTACCTGCGTCTTCGCGGTACGTTGCGTCCTTGGTGGTGCATCAGATAGAGCATAGGGAGGGCCTGCAGTGCTGGATTCATGCTCGGGGTGCCGCTTCTTCGGTGTCCGTGCTCGGCGTTCGTGTTACCGCTTCGGTTTGACGTACGGTGTCTCTTAGCCGTGGGTTCAGTTTGTGTGCGGCATCGTAATTTGTACGCCGGGCGGTACGTGTTTCGTCGGACGGTGTGTGTCAGTTGTGCTGCGCCGCTACGTGTACGGGCGCACTTTGATGGCGGACGGTGTCGCTGGCTTGCCGGCGGTGTTTGGCTGACTTTTCGCATCGTAATCGGGCGGGCGTGTGGACTGCTGCGTGCAGGCGGTGACTGGTGGTTTTTGCATCCGCCAGCACGGCGGTAGTGCTTCCGCCCGACATCCTATTGGGCCCCTATATTCTTGACTGGGGTATTCGTGAACAAATTATTTTATTCAACATATTTTGTCTGAAAATCGTGATCTACTGGCAGCCTTGATTGTACTGAAGCATACATCTAATCACGACCGTGTGTCGCTCTACCTTGAACTCCGTCTCTTGCAACACCACCAGGCGCACTAGCTTATGAACACAACATGGTACAAAGCCCCTGAGGACAACCATCGGTTGTGCAACTAATTGAGATGCTATTTGATATGAGTATGCTGTATCCGTTTCCTCAGCACAGGTACTCTGGGCAGCCAGAAAGGACTCCCTGAGAGTGACTCAGCAGCCTTCAAGCGCTGTTGTGAGGCACAACGCAAGCAGGTGACTTAAACCACCCTTTGCCTGACTCCGGCATATAACGCTTCGCCAACCCTCGCCGTTCATATAGAACTGCTCGCCGCCAAGATCGATAGAAACCCTCCTTACACTGCAGAAACAGAGACAATAGTTTTTTGCTTGCGGCAACGGCATTAAGAGAGGGGAAAAAGGCTGGATGGTGTTTTGCTGCGCAGTTGCGTCAGATGCAGTCCCACCCAACGATACAGACCATCAGATTCGCATGTGATGTTCCCATTACTGGCCTGTACCATACATTGCAGGAATATGTCAATTTTTACAAGGCCCATGACTCCTTAACCAGGCCGGAACATTCTTCCACGGAACAGGTGCTTCTAGCCGGTCTTACCCTACCGGCCATGTCACAAGATCAGGCACAGTCACTGAGGGGTCGATTCCGATGTCGGCCGGAAGCGCACCTAACAGTATTCGTCTGGAAAAAATACCAGCCGAACGCGTGTTTTCCGACCGACTCGAACACTCTACCGAACGAACAAGTACGATGCGCATAACAGGCCAGATTCCGAGCGAGCCGTACTTACCCATTCCAGCTCCTGTTCCCCGCCCGAGCCGGATCCGTAAACGCCGAATCGAGTCACACGGAACCAAATAAACAGCACCTTCCGGCCGGACTAGTACGATGCGTCTTCCGTACGCGCCGAACTCGTCGCTACGTCCGGCACGTTTGAGCATCCGGGCGAGCCGTACATAAGCTCCGTTTCGCGCCACAAGACGATCCACGGCTACGAGACGAACAAGCCTGCTACGAGTACGACTCGAAGACACGAGAAACCCGAACGAGACGATCCAAGCATGAATCCCATTGCGCAGGTCCTACCTATACTCTACATCTATTACCGGGACCGGCACGGACGCGTACGGTGCAGACGGTAAGTCAAACACCAACAATACAAACAAACCACACGTACACGAAATATGTTACACACACATAGGGATGCACAAATAACGTACACTAGCAACAGCAGAACCATAGGGGTGGGATGGCCAACACCAATGCCATACACACCCATAGGGGGATGGATGCCTGCCACTACTACCACCCCTACCCAGGGGCCCTGGATGCCTGCCACTACTACCACCCCTACCCAGGGGGCCCTGGATGCCTGTCACTACCACCACCCCTACTCAGGGGGCTGGATGCATGCCACTACTACCACCCCTACCCAGGGGGCCTGGATGCCTGTCACTACCACCACCCCTACTCAGGGGGGCTGGATGCCTGCCACTACCACCACCCCTATCCAGGGGGCTGGATGCATGCCACTACTACCACCCCTACCCAGGGGGGCCTGGATGCCTGCCACTACTACCATACCCACCCTAAGGGGGATGGATGCCTGCCACTACCACCACCCCTACCCAGGGGGGCCTGGATGCCTGTCACTACCACCACCCCTACTCAGGGGGGGCTGGATGCCTGCCACTACCACCACCCCTATCCAGGGGGGGCTGGATGCATGCCACTACTACCACCCCTACCCAGGGGGGCCTGGATGCCTGCCACTACTACCATACCCACCCTTAGGTGGGATGGATGCCTGCCACTACTACCACCCCTACCCAGGGGGCCTGGATGCCTGTCACTACTACCATCCCCACTCATGGGGGGCTGGATGCCTACCACTACTACCATCCCCACTCATGGGGGGCTGGATGCCTACCACTACTACCATCCCCACTCATGGGGGGCAGGATTCCTACCACTACTACCATCCCCGCGCATGGGGGCTGGATGCCTGCCACTACCACCACCCCTATCCAGGGGGGGCTGGATGCATGCCACTACTACCACCCCTACCCAGGGGGCCTGGATGCCTGCCACTACTACCACCCCTACCCAGGGGGCCTGGATGCCTGTCACTACCACCACCCCTACTCAGGGGGGCTGGATGCCTGCCACTACCACCACCCCTATCCAGGGGGACTGGATGCATGCCACTACTACCACCCCTACCCAGGGGGCCTGGATGCCTGTCACTACCACCACCCCTACTCAGGGGGGCTGGATGCCTGCCACTATCACCACCCCTATCCAGGGGGACTGGATGCCTGTCACTACTACCATCCCCACCCTTAGGGGATGGATGGCTGTCACTACTACCATCCCCACTCATGGGGGCTGGATGCCTACCACTACTACCATCACCACTCATGGGGGCTGGATGCCTGTCACTACAACCACCCCTACTCATAGGATGGGTAATGCATGACACAACTAGCATACTCCCACATAAGGACTGTCTGTAAATTACATCCCAGCCCCCAACACCATGACAAGCGTGTGTGGTCTGTGTCAAATGCATACAACACTGAACATGACATTGAACATACAATGTGACCCCCTAACACATGTGTCACACATAATTGTGTGTGTGGCCTACACAATGCAAGCAGACCATGACCACTGTGGCAATGTGGCCCAAAGCCCCATCACCACAGTGCCCATAAGGTAAGTGTGTGCCCCATAGCTGAAGCACATTTTGAACAGTGTGGCAATGGGGCCCAAAGCCCCATCACCACAGTGCACAAAAGGTAAGTGTGTGCTCCATAGCTGAAGCACATTTTGAACAGTGTGGCAATGGGGCCCAAAGCCCCATCACCACAGTGCCCAAAAGGTAAGTGTGTGCTCCATAGCTGAAGCACATTTTGAACAGTGTGGCAATGGGGCCCAAAGCCCCATCACCACAGTGCCCAAAGGTAAGTGTGTGCTCCATAGCTGAAGCACATTTTGAACAGTGTGACAATGGGGCCCAAAGCCCCATCACCACAGTGCCCAAAAGGTAAGTGTGTGCTCCATAGCTGAAGCACATTTTGAACAGTGTGGCAATGGGGCCCAAAGCCCCATCACCACAGTGCCCAAAAGGGAAGTGTGTGCTCCATAGCTGTAGCACATTTTGAACAGTGTGGCAATGGGTCCCAAAGCCCCATCACCACAGTGCCCAAAAGGTAAGTGTAGTCCTGGTAAAAGCTGCAAAAACAAAACTGCAGGGATTATTCCTGGCCACACAACACCAAACACTACAGTGGCATTGTAGTGCTTGTGTCCCATTGCAACATAGATTGTGTGAGGCAAGCAGTGCAGTGCCAATGACACATCGTTCTGGCCATGTGCACACAAACATCAGCCATGGGGGCCCACATTGTCTACATTCACAAATAACACAATGACAGAAGTGAGCATCATAATGCAGACCCACATATCTGCACCAATGGACACACAAATGTAGATATCCTGTGGAGACTGTAGATGTCAGGTAAACAAATACCATACCATGGCAGCAATGGGACATACTAACCATGATCAATGTGCTGACTGATGACCTAGCAGTCCCAGGGCCAGCAGGGGAAAGCCAACAAACAACATACAGCCAATGGCAAACTAAAGATATGCCAATGCAGTGGTGCAAAAGCACAAACACAAACAGGCAGACTCACACTGCATATCATACACAACAGGTGAGGGGGTTGTGTGCCAGTGTCCCCAGGCAAACACATCAACACATGAGGAGGCCAGATTCACTGATACACAGATGTCAACACAGTCACATACAAAAGTAACTCATGGATTGGATTCCCCTATGTGGGCAAACAGGCATTGTGAGATGAGAGGGAGCCCAAATTACACATGTCACACAAGCTTGTAGGAACAGCAACACACACAGCAAGAGACAGAACCACCACAGCACTCCCCCAGGGACCCCACATTGTGGTGACACTAGCCTGCATGACAATCACACTGTGATGACAAAGGTAGATGTCATCCACACTGTGAACCACAGCCATGTGTCCTGAGCAACAAACTACCATCACACCTATACAAGCACAAAGCACTCAGCACGGCCTGCCAGCCAAGGAACATATGGAGGTAGTGCCCCAGCCGTGCAACAACTCACATTTGCACACACTCAACGCCACACACCTTGAACTCCACCAATGTGCAGCGTTTAAGCTCACATGGACTGCTGACATTGCACATGCACCCATGACAATCCCAGGGGTGGTGGGGGGAAATAAGGTGCAGAAACCCAACACACATGGCCAGTCAACAATACTTGTGAATGTCTGACACACTGCACAGTATGCCGTACATGGGCATGACGTGAAATCCACCCCAAACAATGGGATCCTGGCCATAGTCACACACCAATGAAGAAGCCAAGCTGACCCACAAAGGACACACATAGACAACTTCCAACATTGCAGCTCTGACCCTGAGGAGTGGCAGCAGTCACACACACAACGTGTCACAATCACTGAAAGCATACACAAACAGAAAATCACATTACTCGTGTAACCAACAAGTGCCAAGAGGAATCCTGACTGTGTCCCATCTGCGTTTGCCCACATCCCCAGCCCTGACAACAAAGACAACTAGGGATGACAACCTCATGAACATTAGTTTGCCATGCACCCACATCCTGGAGTAACCAGGTCCAAGATGCTGGATGAACACAGAACAACTCAGCAAGCATCACAAACAGGAACATCCGTAGGGACACAGCCTGTGTAGGAAAAGGAGAAGGGAACACGCACAGACATGCCTACACAACACACAACATGGGCACAGCCTATATCACGGAATCACGCACTGCCATGAGGGCACTCCACTCCTGTGGAAGGTCAGCTGTGCCAAACCTTGTCTGTGCACGACTCAAACATGTCAGCAGAACACTCGGTCAGTGAGTCAACAACTGCAACACACTGAAGGCTCTGCTCATATCAGCCTGGGCACGGGAGTGTCACGTCAGTCATCTGCATACACCCAAGACACGTGTCAAGCAACTTGCACTGTGTACACAGATGAGTCCTCCAAATTTGATGTGCTAAACTGCATGTCCATTGGAGACGGGCACACAGTCAGGGTACTAGGAACATTGGACAGTGGTAAGCCCACCAGATGTGCATCAGTGTAGGACAAAGATGGTAATCTACAAATGCTAAACGTACATCCCTGTGTCAAATGCTGAACATTACACCCTCAGACTGCAGCAAAGGATGCTATAGATCCAGACTAGATTACGACACATATCCCATGGACCACATGGAGCCCATCACAGCAAAACTTCATTTACCTGATCTGAACACTATTACAACAGCAAATGCATGATTCTACACACCTACATCATGTACCTCCAAAGATTAACCACAAGTAAACAAAAAGAGGCTTTATTCAGCAAGTGTGCAACTCAAATCAAAAGTCTAAAATAAACTAAGGTCAATGGCCAGTCCAAATATACAGTCTCAACAGGGTGATGTGTGACAACTTGTCAACAATTGCTTGCCTGCACAGGTACGGACAGGGGACATCCCCCTTGGAGGGGCATACGAGGGGCAGGCCAGGCACCGCAGGGACAGGATCAGGGGATGCCATAAGGAGGCAGTGAAGGGGAGGTGGGTGCAGGAGTGTCACCGGCAACTGCAGTGGAGGTGTCTGACTCAGGGGGCTGGCACCACCGCAGGGCTCAAGTCAGATGGAGTTGGTGCTGCAACCACTGCAGTGGGCTGGTCAGATGGAGTGGACTGGGTCCCCAATGCAGTGCCCGAGTCAGACGGGGTGGTTGTGAACTCAACCGCAGTGCATGACTCCAAGGTAGTGGAAGGGGGGGCAGAAGAGCTGGGCAGGACAATGGGGGGGGGACACGGTCTCCACACCAGTGGCACAAACAGGCAGAGCGTCTGGTTTGGGGGTGGAAGAGCACGGGGCCGGGGGAGGGCCTAAGCAGTTTGGGGATGCGGTATCGGTGTGTGGGGGAACCTGGGGCAGGGTGTGGCGGTGGAACCTGTGGAGTGGTGGCCTGGGGGATGGAGGTGAGAGACTGGGTGGTTGATTTGCAGGGCGGTGGTGGGGTCTTGCTCTTCCGGGACCGGGGGACTTGCGGGTGGGGGCTGACTCTGCCTGCGCCTGGGGGAGGGTGTCAGGGGCGAGGGCACCCCCTCTGTGTGGGTGGACTTCCTCTTCCCCCGGTATGCAGGATCAGCAGGATTGGAGGGGAAGAGACCGAGGTCACACAGGAAGATCTGCTGTGTAGGTGTGTTAGCAGGCGAGGCAAGGGAAGGGGTCTTGGAGGGAGAGGATTTGGAGGACTGCGGAGTTAATGTGGATGCCTGTGTGAGTGTGTGTTACCCGTCCCCTGTGTCTGTGGTATCAGTCCCCTGAGGATGCGTGTGTGCACGTCTTGCCTTTCTCTTGGGTGTGTCTGAGCTGCTCGTGTCTGTGTGTTTGGGTGACTGTGCAGGTGTGCATGTGCTTTGGACAGGTAGGGGGGCAGGAAGTGTGGATGGGGCAGAGGTGGGAGGGGTGAGGGACTGTTGGAGGAGGGACACTGCTGCCGTCAGGGAGGAGTCCATGGACCTATTGCTCCTCTGTAGGGCAGACATACCCGTCGAGATGCCCTCCATGAACGACACCAGCTGTGTCAACAGAGTGGTGTGTGCATGGAGGACACTCAACATTGCTGTCTGCCCTACATGGAGCTGCCGAAGGAGGTACACAGACTCCTCACTCAGGGCAGCAGGGGACACAGGGGCAGGGGCTGCGGTGCCTGGCACGAAGGAGACACGCTCCCGAGTACGGGAGCCTCCACGGACCTCAGGAATGGGAGCCAATGGGAGGGCTGTGGTGGTGGTGGCGGGGCCAGACAGACTAGCTGGCCTTTGGTGGCTGCTGAGACCCGCCTCCACAAGGGGGTCATCCTCCGAGCTGCAGTGGTCCTCAGCTGAGGTGGATGGTGCTGAGGACTCCTCGGTGTGGCTCCCCTCGCCCTCTGTGCCACTGGGTCCCTCTGACCACTCATCCGATGCTGACCCAGTCTGGCTCCGCTGCTCCTCCTGGTCCGTGGAGCTGTCCCCTCCTGTGGCCGTGGATGTATCTGCAAACAATTAGTGAAACAGACAAACATCAGTCACCTGCACTGACCGCACACACCACAGTAAGTACAGCACATTACAGAGCAAGCCCTGGCATCCTTAGTTGAACATTGCCTAAAGTCCTCACACAGATTTGGGGAAGCCAATTGTCAGTCTGATGGTCAACCATGGGACTCACACCCCTCCTGCCCTTGCACCCATCTGTCTGGTGCCTGTCTGATGGTAAGACCCCAGTGTGGACACATGCACCACCTACACAGTTGTTGGACATTGCAGGGAACACGGTGAAGTATGTGAACATGCACACATCACATCTCTTGCCACTGAGTCAGTGCAGGTGTCCGGATAAAGGGATGGCCAGAGTCTAAATAGAAATGCATGTGATGCATACCAGCACCAGACACCATGATGCACCCATGTCCGGATAGTCAATGCCACAATGAGGTGCATGTTGCACATGTCACTCCCCTGCAGGATCAGTCTCAGGAAGTTGAATGCCATGACACAGGAATGCGTGCAAAGTCATACATTACTGTCTCAAGTCACATGGCCATGGCAGCCAGCCAACAACAGTCTGCACTGTGTCACAATCCGAGGGCATGGGGAATGCAAGTTATGTGACTGACAAGTGCACATGTCCATCCCCCAAATACCACATCATCTGTACTACTATTTGTCCACGTCATACCAACTGGACATATGGGGGACATGAAACACAACTCTCTGAACATGAGCACCTCACAGTGTGCTGTGAATGACAATACAGCTGCCTGAAAGTCACAGTCGCAAACACCTGTGTGCACAGTCAAGTGATCAGACACCTATAAGTCACAGAAGTATCGTCTATCATGGTCACATCTCAGATGGCATGCTGAGCCCTAACCGAAACACATACCAGTAGTCCTGACAACGAAGACACAGCACAATGAGACAGAGGCAGATACCTGAGGGTACATTACACTGATCACAACATGCCAGATGATACACGGGAGTGGGAGTACAGAGTGCATTGCATGCCCTGGAGTAGGCATTACTGTCCAGCTCCACCTGTAAGAGGGATGAGTCCTGGACAGTAGGCAGGTGGCTAAGCATGTGTGACACACTGGATACACATACTCCTGAGGCCCAAACATTGTTCCCACCAGCAGCATGCGTGTGTGCCAAATTCCCCAGGGACATGTGGTGAGTTAGAGCAGCAAGCTGACCACATATCAAAGTTACACCCAGATTACATGTCAGAACTTAGGCATTGTGTAAGCAATTGACCCACCCATGAATCGCACAACATAGTCACGGGAACAAATGCTGTCCCCCAGCTTGAGCAAAGCTAAATGCAATGACACAGTCCCCAAATGACACAATTTCCTGACTATAAGGGCCACACATATGCGTATCAGAGGAGAAGTGGGCATGTCACAAATGAGGGACATGGGTCCTGGACCACATGACTGTTGTACTGTGGAAGTTTAACCAGGCCAGAGGAGGGCACATAGCATGTCAGACAAAGTGCACAGTGCAGCCATGGACTCACCCCTCCTTGCTGCTGTCTGTCCTTCAGCTGCCCATCCAGGTCAGGGAAGACCACCGCCAGGATCCGGAGCATGTGGGGGTCAGGGTCCGGTGTCCGCCCCTCCTGCGAGGAGGCGACAGCTTCAGCTGGACCCTTGCGATCCTCCGGGTCCAGCCACGAAGGTCCTGCCACCTCTTCTGGCAGTTGCGGATCCTGCGCCTGTAGACCCCCACGGATCTTACTTTCCGGGCGATGGTCAGCCAGATTTCCTGCTTCTGGTGGGCATCAACCTGTGAGGATGACAAAGTGAAAAGGCCATTACTACACATGCAACATATACGTGCATCACACAGTTATATATACATGTCTCAATCACAGGGGCATATGATGTACACAGGCAGTGCAACAATGGCTATGAACAGTTTGCCAGCAGTCACTACATGGTATCATTGCATGGGAAGTAAACCTAGTTGGAATGCACTGTTACTGCACTGTACCAGTTCAGTGCATGTAACTACACACTTTGGGGCGTGACAACTACTCAGTGGGCATGCTAGCCAGTGGTGTGCACACTGAAAGCCCTGCTAGTCAGACAACATGCACAATTAGCGAGGCAGTGGACAGCACACTCACCTGCTCCCCTGGTTTCCCATACAGCTTGCTGTACTGTGGAAGGAGGCTGTCCAGCAGGGCCTGGTTCTCCTCAAGGCTGAAGGCTGGGGCTCTCTCCACAGTACGTGCCATTGCAGGAGCCAGAGGATGCATAAACAGCAGCAGTGTTGGTGGCAGATGTCGTCCTGGAGCATGTAGTGCAGGCAAGTGAGCTCTCAGGGGAACAGCCAGCATTATATGTGTGCTGCTGAGGCAGATACTGTCCCATGTGTCCAAAGTGATAGGTCCAAGTCGTTTGCATCTTCTGAATCTGACCAATCCATGGAATAGCAGCACTAATACACGCCCACAGCATCCTTCAAATCTTCAACTTCATGACACCCATGATTTTGCAACATTGTTGTGGCTGGCCAACTGAATTCACTGCATCAGACTCGTTGGAGCTTCGAAACGCGTCCGTTGCCATGCCAGGCCCCAGCCAATGTGTGCGCACCGTTCGGTCCACTGCTGTACAACGCGTATTTCGGGATACAAAGCGTACCCGCTCACATACAATGCAATGGGCCGGCCGGGCACACCGATCGGTCCATTGCTGTTCAACGCGTACCCGGGATACAACGCGTACCCGCTCACATACAATGCAATGGGCCGGCCGGGCACACCGATCGGTCCATTGCTGTTCAACGCGTACCCGGGATACAACGCGTACCCGCTCACATACAATGCAATGGGCCGGCCGGGCACACCGATCGGTCCATTGCTGTTCAACGGCGTACCGGGATACAACGCATACCCATTCACATACAATGCAATGGGCCGGCCGGGCACACCGATCGGTCCATTGCTGTTCAACGCGTACCCGGGATACAACGCGTACCCGCTCACATACAATGCAATGGGCCGGCCGGGCACACCGATCGGTCCATTGCTGTACAACGCGTACCCGGGATACAACGCGTACCCGCTCACATACAATGCAATGGGCCGGCCGGGCACACCGATCGGTCCATTGCTGTACAACGCGTCCCTGGACAGGTCACACGAATATGTCACCATGCTGGTCACTGGTGAACCTATGCCAGCCACACCCAGTCCACACTGTATCTAAGGCATGTGTGGCAGCATAACCTTATCTGTGTATGGGGGTGAACATGTGGTTTTTGGGGTGGCATTTGGGGACAGACACACCCAGGCTGTGCACGTGTTCATGGGGACAGGGTCCTTTGTGTGTTGTGCACCTGACCACTGTGGTGTGCAACTTTTCATTTATGAGCATGTGTCATGGTCACATTTCCAGGTTGTGTATGTGTATGACATGTCACATACCCCCAGGCTCACATGTGGGAAGGCATGTACGTCACAGGGTGGCCCATTGCCACAATAGTGATGTCCCTCTGCAGTCTGTGTGCATGTTGTGTTTCGCATGTCTCTGACTCCATGTGCACAATGGGAGACAGTCTCCACATCCACGTGGTTTGTGCATGAACTTTGATGTTGTGTGTGTGTGTGTCACAGACGTCCATGTCTGTCCTGCAGAGGCTACAGGGGCCACTACCTGTGGGTGTCATGTTAGTTTATCTGACGTGTACATGATACGCAATGTCATGCCAGTGTCCATGTGGCAAGACAGGGTCCCTGGGAATCTACCTGTCAATGAGCTGTGATGCCTGTGGAGCATCTGTCCAGACATGTCACTGTGGTATGTGTGTGGAACGTGAGAGCAGTAAATGGGTACTGTGACACAGCCTAATGGTTTCCCATAGCACACCCTGGAACCTGTTGTCAACACTTGTTGAACAGAGATGTTAGATGATGTCCATGTAGGTGCCATATATGTCCAAACAGAACGACACACACATCAAGTACTTGTGTTTGTTAATGATGTATCATGTGAAATTGAGTATGGTGAACGGCACATACTTGGGGTGACTGACAATCTTGCTTTCTTTACCTATGCACTGCAGGGCTCCTGCTGTCCATCGACCATTCCCAGACCTGGCAACGATGGTGGAACGTGACAGCATCCGACGGTACCGCTTCACCAGGCAGCTGATTGAGGATTTGGCAGTGCGGTTGGACCCACATTTGCAGCCTGGCCGTCCGTATCCTACAGCGCTGACCCCCAAGGTGAAGGTGATGGCAGCCCTACACTTCTTTGCCACTGGTACCTTTCAACACACTGTGGCGACTGCCGGTGGGATGTTACAGACTATGTTCAGCCGTGTGCTACGCGATGTTTTGGGGGCAATGTTGATATACCTGAACCAGTACATCTATTTCCCAACACGTCAACGACTCACTGACGTCAAGAGTGACTTCTATGCCCTGGGGAGGATGCCACATGTAATTGGCTCCATTGATGGGACACATGTGGCTTTGATACCACCACAGGCACATGAGCAGGCATACCGGAACCGTAAACATTACCATTCAATCAATGCTCTGGTGGTATGTCTTGCAGATATGACCATCACACATGTGTGTGCCCGTTTCCCGGTTCGGCACACGATGCCTACGTGATGAGGAGTAGTCGCATCCCGAGGATGATGTCACAGATGCCGAACCAGCGTGCCTGGCTTGTTGGTGTGTACTGACTTTGTACCATTGTGTGTGTTCTGCTATGTTGTTTTCCGCACACATTTTCAAATTGGCTAATGTGCAATTGTCTGTCTGTAGGTGACTCGGGATACCCCAACATGCCGTGGTTGCTGACACCCCTCAGGAACCCTGTGACACCAGCCCAGATGCGCTACAATGAGGCACATGGTCGGACGAGGAGGGTGATTGAGCGGACCTTTGGTCTCCTGAAGAGCCGCTTCCGCTGCCTGGACAAGACAGGAGGGGCCCTCCCATATGCCCCAGCAAAGGTGTGCAAGATTGTCATCGTCTGCTGCATGCTGCACAACCTGGCAGTGCGGAAGGAGTTGCCTCTCATCCTGGATGACGATGACCAACGTCCGCCACCTGTGGAAGATCCTGGCCTGGGTCACGATGCCAGTGAAGATGATGATGATGATGATGGTGATGTCCGCACACAGCTCATCACCAACTTCTTCAGCTGAATGTGAGTCTCCAGAGGGTTGTAATGTCAATGATTTGAGTTTGCATGATATGTGTGTGTGGTGCTCTGTTGCTGTTTGAGTGTGGCCATGTGCTACTTGACTGGATGCGTGCAGCGATGTGTCCTTGCAGGTGGTCTGTACTGCCCAACAGTGTTGACATGCTAACTTGCTTTTGTGTAGTTATCTCGTGACATGTATTAGACATGAGTATTGCCATTCTGTGCTGCTCTTCAGTGGTTTTGACTGTGTGTCATGTCTGTCCTTCACAGGGTGCTGCCGGAGTTGTTTGATCAACTTGGATCCCACGAATCCATGAATCAACTTGCAAGGTGGAAGCAGTCGTTTCCCTACAGGTGATGTGCCACACACCCCTGGACTTTCTATCTTCTGCACTTTTTGACTTTGTGGCCACAGCCAGGTTGGATTAGCTAGCATTTGTAGTGGAAACAACATGTTGCAAATGTGTAATAAACCTGTGCTTCACTTGGGGATGTGCGTTGTCTGTGGTCACACATCTGACTGACATTTGCTTACTGCACCTGTAGTCTAGTTGACAGACTGTGAATAGGTGGCGTGTCTGTGCATTCCACTGTATTTAGTTGCAACATCATTATAGGTGATGAGTCTGATGGCCCTGGTGTGTATGTGTTGTGTGGCCCTAGTGGTGTGTCTCCCTCATATGTGTCACGTCGCCATGACTGACATGACGGTGTTGGACTTGCTGTAGCAGTTAGCATGCACAGTGTCATTTTTCTGATCACCATCTCCATGACAGAGAGCATGTTGGAATCACAACAGAGGCAGATATGGTGTATTGGTGAGTTTATTTACATACAGGTGTGAGAATGGTGCACAGGATGGTGGGTGCTGTACATAGAAATTGGAATCCAAAGTTCCCATGTGATTCGGAAGTCTTGGTAGCTGAAATGTCCAGAGTAAAGTCCACAGTCATCTGATGAATTTGGCCAACTAGAGCTCCCCATGTCATGTGGGAGAGTTGGGTTGGCTTCGACAGGGCGTGCAGTTTGCACACAGAGGAAAAGTTCCAGAACAGGTGTTGGCTTCCTGGGGGATGTAGATGGCCATCGGCCTCTCAGTTTGGCCTCCTCGGACGGCCCCTCTTCTTGGGGGGACCCTCAGGTGCAGGCTGCGGCGGTGCAGGGGACTCTCTGCCAGAGTCCTCCTCCCTCCCTGTGGCATTTGCAGTTGTTTCAGCAGCAGATGTTGTGGGCACACAGGGAGGTGTGGCCATGTTGGTGCTGATCTGGCGGAGGCATGTCAGTATGTCCCTATGCACCGCTGTCAGTTGTTCCAATGTGTCCCACTTGGACTCCATGCCAGACATGTGTGTCTCGACACGTGACATGTGTGTCTCGACATGTGACATGTGTGTCTCGACACGGGACATGTGGGAGTCCAAGCGGCCATGATGGGCAGCCTGCTGCTGTTGTATGTCCTTGAGGATCCCCACTACCTGGCTGACCTCTCCGGTGCTAGTCTGGTACGCATCCGCGATGCGTGCCAGTTGTGGGTCATCATGCAGTCCAGACCCCTCTGCAAAGAGCGACCTATATCTACCACCCTCCCACCACCCCTGGCGACACGTGCAGGACCTGCGGTGGCACGCACAGGTGACCGTGGGCCCACTTGGGTGTTGTTCCTGGGCTCGTTGTCACCAGCTCCAGTTTGGGTCTGGGTCCCTGCGCTGTTGTCATCTGTGGTCCTTGGTCTGTCCGTGTTGGCAGGGGTGGCCTGTGTGTTGGCAGTTGTTGGAGGGGTGGGTGCAGGGGGTGCAGATGTTGGTCCTGCTGGTGCTGCATGATGACTCACACCGGAGGGTCCAGCTGGTTCTTCGCCATCCGAGGAGTGCAGAGGCTGATCCACACCAGTGAGCTCAGTGTTCCCTGGAGCCTGGGACAGGGACTCCTCCTCGTCTGCTGCTGTGTCCCCATCATCACTTGTTTTGGGGAGAGACACAGATTGTATGTTATGTTTCTACTGGCATCAATTGTTCAAACACCTGACAGTTGTGACTGTACCTCTGGATGTGGGCCTGGACATTGCATTCTCCTAAATTGTGACAGTCAGAGAGTGATATTGGTGTAGCACATTGTCCTGCCAACCTGTGGCAGGTCAATGTGAATGTTGAGGTGTGTGCATGACCAGCATTGGTGGTATTTGCTTGCCATCCGGGCCTCCTTCTCCCCCAGCCCAGTTATCCCACCATGAAGCGTGCTTCCATTGCAGGGAGTGCAAGTTGTCTTTCAGGATGTCAGTCAGTGGTGTTCTGCTGTTGGTTGGTGCACAGTTCCCAGCAGGGCCTTGTGCTCGCCCCAGCAGTACCCAGTGTCAGCCATCTTGTGAGTCCTTTCCACTCCCTGTGATGTGAGCATGGTTCAGGGTGGTGTTGATGGGCCAATTGTGAGGCTGACCAACATCTGTGACTACCACTCCCATCATGCTATTGCCTACACCCCCCTTCCCAGCATGCCCATACTTCCTTCCTTTTGAGTGGACTTCACTGTGTGTGAGTGTGACAGCAATGGCAAGATGGCTGGCAGTGTGGTCCTGTTGTTTGTTGGTGCCCAGTTCCCAGCAGGGCCTTGTGCTCCCCACAGCTGTGGCCCGTGTCAGACATCTTTGAAGTGGCTTTTGACTCGCTGTGAGGTGTGCATGCTTCAGTGCTAACTTGCTGGGCCATGTGGGTGTGAGATGTTGATCTGTGACTATCACTCCCATCATGCTATTGCCTCCAACCCCCTTCCCAGCATGCCCATCCTTCCTTCCTTTTGACTCTGCTTCCCGGTGGGGTGGGGTGTCTGTGCTGACAGGATGGCTGGGAGTGTTGTCCTGGTAGTTGTTTGGCTACAAGTCCCAAGAGTGTCCCTGTGCTTCACACAGCATAACCCAGGGTGGTGGTTCATTGTGGGATCTTCAGTTAGGATGTGAGGCATTGCATTCTCCCAGGTGGGTTATGTGGAGTTAGTGTTGAGGGGGTGTGTGAGTGGAGGTGCTTGTAACTATGGTCAGTGCTGTGAGTCCTCCTTCCCACCCAGCCAGATATCCCACCATGGAACGTGCTTCCATTGCAGGGAGTGCAAGTCGTCTTTCAGGATGTCAGTCAGTGGTGTCCTGCTGTTGGTTGTTGCACAGTTCCCAGCAGGGATTGTGCTCCCCCCAGCAGTACCCAGTGTCAGCCATCTTGTGAGTCCTTTTCCACTCCCTGTGATGTGAGCATGGTTCAGGGTGGTGTTGATGGGCCAATTGTGAGGCTGACCAATATCTGTGACTACCACTCCCATCATGCTATTGCCTACACCCCCCTTACCAGCATGCCCATACTTCCTTCCTTTTGAGTGGACTTCACTGTGTGTGAGTGTGACAGCAATGGCAAGATGGCTGACAGTGTGGTCCTGTTGTTTGTTGGTGCCCAGTTCCCAGCAGGGCCTTGTGCTCCCCACAGCAGTACCCAGTGTCAGCCATCTTGTCAGTTGTTTTCCACTCCCTGTGATGTGAGCATGGTTCAGAGTGGTGTTGATGGGCCAACTGTGGGTGTGACCAATATCTGTGACTACCACTCCCATCATGCTATTGGCGTCTGAAAGCTACGCGACCCTAGAGGTGGCGTAGCGAGGCACACCGAGGAGAAATATTTTCATTTCTCCTCGTTTTTTCCTCTTTCAATGCGTGCTGCATTCTGCAGCACGCATTGAAAAGAAAATAGTTGTAGTGATTGTTTTTGTGCAAGAAGGTCCTGCACAAAACAATCTCCCCATGACATGAGCATCCTTGCACCATGGTGCAAGGGTGCCTGCGCTGCAGCTATGGCTGCAGTTTGTGCGCCAGCGCAGGGGAAGCACAAGGATGCGACATATTCTTGTAAATATGTCGCATCCCTGTGCTTTCCAAACTAACGCAGCATGGCGCAGCAATATGACTTGCTGCACCGTGCTGCGTTAGTTTATTGTAAATCTGCCCCATAGAATTTAATATTCCCAATCCAAACTACCTTATGTCATAGAAGATACTAAACAGTAAACATACATATATTACTATTACTACTCCAATCTACCTCTAAACAGCAAAGGTGCTGGACACTAAACAAACATTACCACTACAATAAAGCTTACATAATACCCACATATATCTTAAATCATAAAAAGTAGTAAAATGAAAAGAAAAAAAATGTTATATTAGAACTAAAATATACCCTAATTTAAGGTAGAAATTCATCATTAAACCTACATATTTACTTATTACTACACCAATATATCTTAAACAATGCAAAGTGCTAAACCGTAAGCAATTTTAACTTATTGTGAACTCTCAAATATAAAGTTATATTAGAAAACATTTAATTCAAAATGTTCTAATATATATTCAAAATAAGGGCTTGATTACGAGTTTGGCCGTCTTCAGACTGCCAGATTCATGGTGGCGCAGCAGTGGTGGTCCACCATCAGCCGTATTACGACTTCTAAAGTCGCTGTGGCGGAGGACCGTTGGCTGCACTAGACAACAGTCGTTCCCTGGCGGTGTCACAGAAGCACCACAACACAATATGCTAAGTGGGGACTGGCGCAGTCCCGCTCAGGATGTTACAAGTTCCTGGACCGCCAACCTTTTCATGGTGGAGCCTGCTATGAAAAGGCTGCCGGTGCAGGAACAAAGGGGGTCCTACAGGGCCCCCATGGCCACACCGCCATAGGGATACATTCAGGGGGGCACAAAAGGTGCCCCCTGTCTGTACCCCCCACAAAGTTCCAGCACGGCATGGACGTGGACCTCTATGCCGTGCTGGAACTTTTTTGCTGTTCTCATTGCGGTACCTGTCTTCCAGGCACCGCCATGGGAATAGCAAAGAACCACCGAACATATTACGAGTTGCACATTTGCAACTCATAATACGGTTGGCGGTGCTTGCGTGGCTTTGGCGCAGTGGAAGCAGCATTGTGCCGCCGCCCCTGCACCAAAGTCATAATCAAGCCCTAAGTCATCTCTATATAATAATAAATCTAAATTAGTCATAAATGAGTATATCGTCTCCAGATTTTTCAGTTGTTTTTAAACCTTTAAATTATTTTTTTTATTTTTCCAATTCAGTTGTTAAGCAATCAGTCTATTATAACCATTACAAAAACGTTACATATAAAAAAATCCTACTGAAATTAATTTCAAATAAAAATAAATCAAATACATATTGTTTATTTCTTATTTAAATATTTAAAATGCACAACAACTTTTTTCGAATTAATAACTAAAATCATAATATGAAAAGTAAATGTTTTTTTATTTTAATTCAAACTTAAATCAATTTATTTTACCAAACACAACAATATTACACTTTTTATTTTACAATGTGTTTTTAAATAATACATTTTTAGAATTAAGGGCCCGATTAAGAAGGCGGGCGGACATAAGAAAAGGGACCGACCAACTAGCCGTCAATGGTCCCACCATAGGGATTACGATGCGACTGCCTGCAAGGCGGCCGCACCTTGTATTCTTTGCATTGCGGCCAGTGCTGCTGGCTGCAGTACCCGCCGCAATGCAAAAAATGCACCCTGTATATATCCCTGCACTACGTGGCAGGCACCATGCGGTGCTTGCCACGTGGTGCAGGGATATGTAGGGGGGGACAATAGATGCCCACAGTGTCCACATCGGAGGGCCAGGGGAAAAGGGGGGCCCGCTACGGGCCCAAAAGTCCCTTTCCACCTGCCTGTTCATGGCGGGCTAGTCACCGTTAAAGGCGGGCGGAAAGGGACATCGTAATCCCTATGGCAGTGCCTGGTAGGCACCCCTACCATTGTAGGGAATACAGCCCCGTCCGTCGCACCGGCGGGCTCAAGGAGCCCGTCGGATGCATGGCGGTCGATCTTTCCGACCGCCACCCATCCGCCCGCCATTTCGAATATGGCTGGCAGATATGATGGGTCCGATGTTGGTGGGACCGCCACGGACGGGCTGTCGGTGCCGGTCTCCCCGTCATCCTAATCGGGCCATAAGTGACAATAATCATTGAATTTATTTAATTGGATTTCATTTTAAATGTTATATTTACATAAATAAACATTACATTTTTAATGAATTTATAAATAAATCGATACTAAATTAAAATTTTATAATAAAAACATTTTTTTCACAAATTTATACCCAATTTGATAGAAATCAATTGATGTAAAATGTTCAATTTTTCCCAAAAAATAGCACTTAAATAATTATTTTAATTTAAAAAAATAGTAATCAATCAAACAAATTGTTAAAAAAGTAAAATGATATAATTTTTTTTAAAAACACCAACACATATCAATCAAAAACAAAAACTATGAGCAAAATAGATATATGTAAATATTAATCACTAATTAATGGTTTATCTTATTTACACAATTATAAAATTCCATACAATATTAGGAATAATATATTATTAAACTATACATTAAATTCAATTTTTTATTAAAAATATTAACAATTAAAGCACCCATTTTTATCTATATTCAACAAATAAATTTCAAAATTCTTACATTTTTGTGTTCACATTTTTTCTGCGACATTCGCCAATAATTAATAGAACCTACACAGACAAAGTAATTATATAAAAAAAAAGGTTTTTTTACATTTGAAATTACTTTTTTTTAATATGTATTACTAACAACACAAAAATAGCAACAAACCAGTTTAAATTAAAATAAAAAATTTAAAAATCTAAGGGGCCTATTAGGATGACGGGCGGACTTTCGTCCGCCCGCCACCCTAGCAGTGCTGGGACCAGCCACCAGTGGTGCGGTGGTCCCGCACCGGCGATTAGGATGCCACCGCCTCCGTGGCAGTGGCATCCTCCATTCCCAGCATTGTGGCGGGCGGTGCGCACAGCACCGCCCGCCTAATGCTGGGAATGCACTGTGTGCATCGTCATGCACAAGGTGACAGGCACCACGAGGTGCCTGCCACCATGTCCATGACAATGCAGGGGGTACCATAGGTACCCCCATGTGCATCCCCCACCCCCTCAATACCCTGGGGGCCCGCAACAGGCCCCCGAAAGCAAACTCCACCTGGCTTTCCATGGCGGGGTCTCCGCCATGGAAAGCCCTGCACCGCTGCCCATTCTAATATGGATGGCGGTGTCTAGCAGACACCGCCACCATATATAGCCCCTTTTCCGCCCGGTCGACTGGTCGACCGGCGGAAAACCGGCGGACGGTCTTCCCGTCCGCCGGGGTGCCCCCGGCGGGGGAAAGTCATGCGGGCGGTGACTTTGGCGGGCGATCCACCCGCTATTATAATGACCCCTAAATGTCACATTTATTTAAATAAAACCTTTAAACAGTTTATTTAAAATTTACTGCCCACCCTTATCCCCTATAAACCCAACAACCCTGATACTAAGGGGTTTATTACGATGGTTGTCGGATTTTCTCCGGCCGCCACCGTAGCGGAGATTGGGTCCGACCGCTATGCGTGCGGCGGTCCCGCTCATCCAATTATGATGGGCCCGCCACCTCTGCGGTCGGATTCCGCACCGTTAACATTGCGGTGGACCGTGCTGCAGCACCACTGCGATGCGAAAAAGAGCATGTTGTGCATTTCACTGCACTATGTGGCAGGCACTACACTGTGCCTGCCACTTGGTGCAGTGAAATGTAGGGGGGTACCATGGGTACGCCCCCAGTGCACCCACACCTCCCCCCAACACAAGGGGGGCCCGCAACGGGTCCCGGAACAAATCCCGCCAGCCTTTTAATGGCAGTTTAACCACCACGGAACGGCTGGCTTCCACCGGCATCCTAATATGGCGGACGGTGCCTGCTGGGCACCACCACCATTTTAGTGGTCCTGCTCCGCCCGACAGGCAATCGTAACGATTGCTACTGGCGGAAAAGCGGCGGACGGACTTTCCTTCCGCCGCGGTACCCACCGCCATCATAATTTGGTGGGGGGTTTTTCACGTTACTATGGAGGAGGTGGCGATCATTCTGCCATCATATTGGGCCCCTTAATGTTACACAAAAGCACAGAGAGAGGTCAAGGCAACAGAACCCTGCACCAGTCAATATCGTATTGTGGCTGTGAAGATGAATTTCAGGCGTGGTGCAATGAGCCAGAGACGTGACCCTCATACGGACGCAATAATGGAGAAAAAATGTTCCCCAAAGCAAATTTAGACACAAAGGGCTCTGCACTCAACTAAACAAAAAAATACTTGTCAATGGATATTAATGTCCATAGTCCATCGCAGATAAAGATAAAGTGGTATCTCCCAAATGAAACATGTTGTTAGGCGTCTTTGCTGGAAAAATAAGTTATTTTTATTCTTTATTCTTTTATTCAATGGAAATTTCTTAAGATCACAGCACACATTTAATAATAAATGTTATTAAATTCTATCATATTTAATATATAATTAAAATGTAATTTAGTTATTTCAAATACATTTTAAATTACTACCTGCACTTATCCCTTATAAACCCAAAATACCGCTACAAAAAAAATAATTACTAAACAGAAGAAAAAACATCTATATTGCATTCAAAAAAATTTAATAAAAATTATTTATTACTAAATAAAAAAATCATCACATTAAATCATTGAAACTAAATTATCAATATTGAAAAAATACATAATTTAAATCGATATTTTTAGCATAATTTCAATATTCTTTAGCTCCATAATACATACTACGATATTTTAATTGCACAATATTTTAAACACAATATTCATGTCCCAATATAACTTTTAATTCAATATTGTGTCTAAGGGCCTGATTACAATGGCGGTGGGACCCCCACCGTCAGGTCGTCGGTGGCGGTCCCACCGCCATCCTGCCCATTGGATCTGACTGCCACATTAGGATGCAGGCGGTCCGATCTCGGCTGGTGGGGGGAAGGCTGCTGCGTCCAACAGGATCAAGGATCCCGTCAGTGTGGCGGTCGGACTCTTATTCCCTACAATGGCACGGTGCCTACTCAGGCACCACCTTAGGGATTAGGATGTCCCTTTCCACCGGCCCTTTCATTGCGGTTAACCCGCCATGAAAAGACAGGGGAAAGGGACTTTGAGGGCCCCTACAGGGCCCCCTTCCCCCTGGCCTTCCACTATGGGCCATGGGGGCACATATGATGCCCCTAAACATCCCTGCACCATGTGACAGCACCGCAGGAATGTTTGGAATGTGTATATTTTGTACTGCGGAGTGTGCTGCAGCCCGCAGTACACGCCGCAATGCAAAGTATATACAGTGCAACTGCCGTGAAGGCGGTCGCTTCGTAATGTGGGCAGCGGGACCGCCGACATCTAGTCAGGCGTTCCTGCTTCCGCCACGGTGCCGGTCAGACGAAAGTCCGACCACCATCGTAATCATGCCCTAAATACCGAGTGGGGTAGATTGGACTGGATTAGAGTAGAGGTAGACTGAGGTGGAGTGGGGTACATTAGAGTGGAGTAGATTGGGAAGTTTACAGTATGGTAGATTGGAATGGAAGAATTGAGTGAATGAAGTATATTGCAGTGAAGAGGTGTGGGGGTATATTGAAGTGGAGTGGGGTAAATTAGGTTGGGGTGTATTGGAGTGTAGTGGGATAGCATGGAGTGGGGTAGAATAGAGTGGAGGGATGTGGAGTGGCGTGAAATGGAGGGCAGTGGCGAGCGGTGCCTTAAAAGGTCTTACACTGGAGTGTCTTGGAGTGGGATGGCATAGAGTGGAAGCGCACAGAGTGGAGCCGAATGTTGTACAGTAAAGTGGTGTAGAGTGTTGTAGAGAGGAGTAGGGTAAAGTAGATTGGAGTGGCAAAATGTCGCATTAGGTGGGAAGGGTATGGGCAGACATGGGTCCTGTACGCACTGTGCCACTGAAGGAAAGTTAGCTTGGCTAATGAGGAGTGATACCCGATACCAGTCCCAGAATGCTTGCTTCAGGTCCAGAGAGCAATGGCCCGTCAGTTCGGGATGAACTTTTACCATTGGGAGCAAGGTTAAGACTGATTAGCATATGGATGGGTCCAAACTGGGGTGGCATGGTGGGAAAAAACGATGGATTGGGATGTGGCCACAAGTGATTTCCAGTGGCTAATATTAAATTAAAACTTTCCATCCATCATGTTTTTGTTTTGCATTTGCAAACCCCAAGTGCACCAGCCATTCACAGACGTGGGTTGTGGGTTCACTCTGCCAGTTGATTCAAGTTAGCCAGGGAGGACTCGGTCTGGATGTTGGGGGTGGACTGTTCCAATGAGGAATAGGGTCAAGACGGCTTTGCATATGGCTGTGTCCAAACTGGGGTGGCATTGTAGTATGGTGGGCAAAAGAATGATGGATTTGAATGGAGCACAGATGATTTACAGTGGCTGAGATTAATGTGAGCATTCAATGCATCACCTTGTTTTTGCATCCGGTCCAACAGTAAGCGATAGATAGACTAAAACCCCTGTAAGGTAAACAATATATATTGCAGGGATAGCAAAAGTGCTGTCGGCACAGAAGACCTAAAAGTAGGGAGGGGTAGCTCATTAAGACATCAGGACGCTTTTATACTCCAAAAAGCCATGGATTCTTTTGGGACCACTAGGGAATAGCAGGGTAAATTACACATTTTAGAAATATATGTGTAAGGAAACGTTACGTAATTTGCAGAGATCCACAATATTCCTACCACTCAGTTGCACCATGTGTGAATGTTTAACAGAATGCTGCATTATATTTATGACTTCCACTTTTGTAAAATATTTTTGGAGTTTCATGTTTTACTAAATTGACACTAGGGGGCCTATTAGGATGGCGGGCGGACTTTTGTCCGCTCGCCACCCTAGCGGTGCTGGGACCGGCCGCCATCCTAATGACCCCCTGGGACACAAGAATGCTTTACGAGTATCAGATTACATTAAAAATAGTCTGTTTCATTTTTATTAGAGTTTTGGGGGTATGGAGATTAAGTAATTTCAAACTTGGGCCTGATTGCGATGGCGGTGAGACTGCCACCGTCAGTGGCAGTCCCACTGCCAGCCAGCCCATTGGATCCAACCACTGCATTAGGATGCAGGCGGTCGGATCTCGGGTGGCGAAAGACTGCTGCGTCCGACAGGATCAGGGATCTTGTCAGTGCTGCGGTGGGACTCCTATTCCCTACAATAGGGTGGTGGGTATCGCCAAGGGATTAGGATGTCACTTTCGCCAGCCCTTTCATGGCGGTTAACCTGCCATAAAAAGGCCCCCCTAAACATCCCTGCACCATGTGGCTGGCACCGCATGGCGCCTGCCACATAGTGCAGGGGTGTTTTAAAGGTGTATATTTTGTACTGTGGAGAGTGCTGCAACCACAGCACATGCCGCAATGCAAAGTATACACATTGCGACTCATAATGCGAGCTGCAGTACTGCTGACTTCTAGTCGGACGGTCCTGCTTTCGCCACGGTGCCAGTCGGACGAAAGTTCGACCAAAATCATAATGAGTCCCAAGGTTTCCAGATTACAAAGTAAACGACTCTGGCCCTTAAAATACAACTCCTCTGATCTTTACATAGTGCTTCACGCTACACTTATAAAGTGCTTCTTAAAAAACTGTTTCTATTGCTCAAAATAATGGTACTCATTATCAACCTTTGAAAAATGGAATGCTGATTGTACTTTGCTGGATTCAGCTTTCTCACTGTTAAATGTATTTTAATATATTTATCATAACAACTATATATATATATATATATATATACATAGACATATTCATATATATATATATATATACAGATATATATATATATATAGGTATAAATATACACATATTTATAAAGAATTATATTTAATTATTCAAACAAAAAAAGCTTCTTTTGTCCAAATAAAAATACTTTAAACACAAAGAATTTGTGAAAACAAACATTTTCTTTTCCCGTCTGCATATGCTATATACGAAAATAGATTAAAATTAATGATTAAAACAGTATTTGTGTACCAACTTTATGCATGCCATAACAGTTTTGGGTCAGGCGCACGCACAAACAGCTGCAGCGCTTTAGGGGAGGCATAGACATACGCCAGGTACCAACATACAAGTTATAGCTGTATTTATAAGCTCCCCTCTGACGTAGGGGGGAGCACAAACCGACGGGGGAGCACATCTAGTTAGGTTATAGCTGTATTTGTAAGCTCCCCTCTGACGTAGGGGGAGCACAAACCGACGGGGGAGCACATCTAGTTAGAACACCGGCTGTGGGCTTCTGAGCACAGCTTTTGGCACTGGCACTTATTCTATTACAAATTAAGCATTGTTCACGTTCTGGCCAATTGCTGGTCCATGGCTGCTAAGATGCTGCTCTTACAGTGTTTACCTGCTACTGCCAAAGGCTCACGGCCACCCTGATTCGTACCTCTCACCTAAGCAGCAGGCAGCAACTGTTTTGATCTCTTACAGACCGAAGTCCAGCGTTCGTCAAAACCGTTGTGCTTTTAGCACTGAGTAGGATTTTTCTCCTCGTTCAGGCTGTAGCCGACTGTTTTTTAATTTTTGAAAGGAGCATCAACATTACCTGAAAGCGAGGGCTGTATTTTAAAAATATAAAATTATTGGCATTAGCTGCAAATTCTTGTTAGTCATAAACTCCTAATGGAGCCCCTTACTTACGCTTTTAAGATCAGCTGTCCCTAATATATTTTTCATCCCATACTGTAGTCAATAAAAATTAGCATTTAGTTGAAGACAGTTTTAGGACTAATCTCTTTTGAAAACAACGTGTCACCTTTTTTCTGAGATTAAACCCCAACCTGCGGCACTTCTAACTACTAGCTTTTTAATCTGCCGAAACCGCTACCAAAGTATGGAACTGCGTCCCCTTCTAAAGGTTATTTACCTTTACTAGTGTGTATTCACTGTGAATTTGTGGTATCAAAGTATTTCTTTCCATCTAATACTGTAAGGACAAAAGTCCACGATTACATGTGCAGCGATGCCGTGCCTTCCTTCCTTTTTTTCATTCCTAAATTAACCTGTTTGGAAATAGTATGTGGGGTATTTTATCTTGTGCTCTTAAGACACATTTTTTGCTGCACCATGACTGGACAGACACTAAATAGATTTCCCCACCCTGTACTCATAAGCGAGTAGCCACACTGTCCTCACGGACACCAGTCGTAGTGGCTTGCCACATAAGTGGATTAGGGGTGCATAGTTTGCACCAAGGCGAGTTGTCTACTGGCTTCCACTTATAAATTAAGTTAGAGAGTCAGGGCTGAAGAGGAACACTTTAAGTTTGTTTTTCTAGTTTGTGAACATTGTGTGCATAACTTGTTATATTATTGATCATGAGAATGTGAACAAGGGAGCATTTTATATGCTTCAAAAACAATACTGGTTCACTCTCCCAGACTCCTCTCAGGGGATAAAAACAGCGCTCCGTCCTTACTGCTGGAATACATTGAAATTTGAGGGTGCACTGACTGGAGGGGCGTAGGTTGGTCAGTGCGATTCTGGGGGGCGGGGGGGAAGGGAGGGGAGGATCTCAGATTTTCCGCGTGGCGGGGTGAGATGACCAAGGTTCGGGTGGACTGTTCCTAAGAGGGGCTGAGTCAGTATTCCTTTGCATTTGGAGGGACTATGGGGCAGATTTACAAGAAAGTGACGCATCTCTATAGATGCGTCACTTTCCCTGCGCCACCCTGTGACACTCTTGCGCCACCATGGATGCGCCGTATTTACAATACGGCGCACCATGGCGCAAGGATTGACAGATGCGTCACAAATGCTGACGCATCTGTTGGTGCAAAAGTCACGCATTGCTGGAGTCGTGTCGCAAGCGCGACGCAACTCCAGCAATGCATGTTGAGGCCTATACTTACTACACTGCGTCACTCCTTGCGCCTGCTTCAAGCAGGCGTAAGGTTTTGACGCAGTGGCATCCAAAAAGTGACGCAGTAAAATCTTGTAGATCTCACTGCGTCACTTTTACGAGGCCTTCCTGCGTGGGAACGCCCACCCTGCATACATTATACCTGACGCAGGTATAATGTGACGCAGGGCTTTACAACGTGACGCATCTCCATAGATGCGTCACGTTGTAAATAGGTCGCATTTTTTGAGCCGCCGTTGCGTCACAAAAGTGACGCACCGGATGCGCAAAAGTCACACAAGGGGCTTGTAAATCTGCCCCTAAGTATAGAGTGGAAAAGGGAGTGAAAAACAATGGTTTGGAACTCTGCCCAGAGTGATTGCCAGTGATTAGACTAATTTGCAAGCATCTATCCAATAACCCTTTGGGTGTTTGATGAAAGTAGTATACCTAGACAACTGAGACTGCACAGATGTGTGAGCCTACCGCTGCCAATGTTCATGTATTCCAAATCGTAGTACATTTGTATCCATTCAAGGATTGTTCTATAGGTTGCAGTTTACTATTTTAGTGGTAAACCGGTCACTATAAATATATTTAAGTTCCCAATCAAAAAAGAATAAGTTAAAACCTATTAGTGAAATGAGAACAACGAGAAAAATCAACACAGACATATCAATTCCAACTCCGGTCCCTCAGGTGCAATTACCGAGCCAAGAAAGCATTTATTTGGGAGTTGTCACACTCCAAACACCCCCGGAAGCTAAGCCCCTGACTGACTGATTAGCAGTGGGACTTTCCTAACTGTAAGCTGGATCTGCCACCGAGCTTATAGTAACTTTGAATGTGGCCTGCATGAACCCCGCTGCTGTTGGTCATTTCAGAGTGTTAAGCCGACTTCCTTATGGCTGGTAACAAATTTGCCAAATTGACCTGCTGGCCTTTTTGCTGCTGATGCTGACCTTGTCTATGTGGAAGCTCCCGTCCTGCCCATGAAGGTCAGAGATTTGGACAACAAAGAGACTTGCAGCCCATTCTACCCTTCACCAGTGATGGGCGGGGGCTGCCCCAATAAACGACTCTATAAGATGCATTTGAGCTAATTTATGACTGCATTTGGTGAATACAGTTCCGCTCTGCACCCCTTTTAATTATTTTCCCTGTCCTTCATTTCGTCCTGCTGATGTGGTGGTCCTGCAGCTGACTGGTTTGCAAGCTCTCTAGATCGAGAGTACAGTGTGGCCTGACAGGAGCCCTTTGTGCCATTGTGTCCCTTTCCATTTTTAAGACCAGGAGTTGGCTTAATCACCCTGATTAATGAGATTGGTTACAACTGGAGTAGATAACAGCAGAGCCCAAGCCACTATGGGCCCTTATGTGGTGAGGCATCCTCATTTCGTTTGGCTGAAGCATCTAAATTAAAACCCAGAAATCAGGATTACATTTTTAGATTGAGTAAACACACTCTTAGAACTTAGAGACACTGCCCTCTCACTTAGAAGGTGAAAAGGGACACTGTCAATCATTTACCATATGTTCTGTTTTTGTTCTTGCTTTGTTGTTAGAGTTGCAAACAGTTTAATACAATGTCATGTAACAAAAGATTGGTTTTGACAGGCAGATTACCAGTCCTCCATTTTGTTGGGTACCACTGTCTCATATTGGTCATAGTCATACATTGTTGTGATTATTATTTAACCCTTTCATTGGTTCTTTAACTGCATTGTATGGATTTGTGCTTTTGCTGCAGAATTTCTCCAATATTTGTAATCACTCCCTGATCCTTAACCCCTTCGCTGCTAGGCCTTTTCCCCTCCTGTGCGAAGCCTTTTTTTGGCTATTTGGGGTAGTTTGCGCTTAGGGCCCTGTAACTTTTTGACCACATAAGGTATCCATGCCAAATTTGCGTCCTTTTTTTCCAACATCATGGGAATTCTAAAGGTACCCAGGGTTTGTGGATTCCCCTGGAGGAGACCCAGAAATTAGCCAAAATACAGCTACATTTTGGTTTTTTTGGGGGAAAATGCGAAAAAAGATGAAAGCATCTGTTTTTTTCCCTGCAAATGGCATCAAAAAAGGGGTTGTGGTGCTGAGATCACCATCTTCCCAGCTTTCAGGGACAAGCAGACTTTTGTCAGAAAACCAAAATTTTGTACACAGTTTTGGCATTTTTCTGGGACATAGCCTAATTTTGCTATTTTTTGTGCTTTCAATCTCCTTCCAGTTAATGGTAGAAATGGGTATGAAAGCAATCATGGATCCTGGAAAGCCATACATTTCTGAACAGTAGACAACATTCTGAATTCAGCAAGGGGTCATTTGTGTAGATCCTTCAAGTTTTCTTTATACAAACAAACAGTTAAATATAGGAAACATTGAAAATTAGTTGAAAAAAACAGCCATTTGTGTCAACATTTTCACCTGTAACTTCTTCTAATTATGACAGCTATTTGAAAGCAATATACCATTACATCCGCTGGACCTTTCTGGTTGTGGTGATATATAGGACTTGTAGGATCACCAAGGACCCGATGAACCCAGAGCCAATAACTGAGCAGCGTCTTGCAATGGTTTTTTATTATGTCCCGGGTATATAGCAATTATACTGGGAAAATTTATACATGGAAAAATCGGTATGAAAGACACCTGTGTATTTCTGAAATGGGAACAAAATATAGAGTTTAGAAACAGTAGATATTTGCACATTTCCGAAATTTGGAGTACCCATACTAGCATGAGAATTATAGGTCATTTTTCAAAATGACTTCTTTTTTACACATTGTCTTTCATTTGGAAGGCAGAAATGCATCGAAAGTCAATAGATAATAACAGTTGCTCTACAATTTTGTGTTACCCTAAGTCTCCCGATAAAAATGGTACCTCACTTGTGTGGGTAGGCCTAGTGCCCACGACAGGAAACGGCCCAAAACGCAACGTGGACACACCACATTTTCATAGTGAAAAATGACCCTTTTTTTGCAAAGTGCCTAGCTGTAGTTTTTGAATTCTAGGTCTGCCGGCACCTAGGGAAACCTAGCAAAACTATACATTTTTTAAGACTAGACACCCAGGGGAATCCAGGATGGGGTGACTTGACTGGCTCTCACCAGGTTCTGGTACCCAGAATCCCTTGCAAACCTAAAGAATTGTCAAAAAAACCACATTTTCCTCACTTTTCTGTGGTGGAAAGTTCTGGAATCTGCGTGGATCCACAAAATTCTACCCACCCCGTATTCCCCAAAGTCTTTCGAGAAAAACGGTACCCCACTTGTGTGGGTAGGCCTAGTGCCCGCGACAGGAAACGGCCCAAAACGCAAAGTAGACACACCACATTTTCGCAGTGAAAAATTACCCTTTTTTTGCAAAGTGCCTAGCTATAGTTTTTGAACCCTAGCTCTGCCGGCACCTAGGGAAACCTAGAAAACCTATACATTTTTGAAAACTAGACACGCAGGGGAATCCAGGATGGGGTGACTTGACTGGCTCTCACCAGGTTCTGGTACCCAGAATCCCTTGCAAACCTAAAAAATTATCAAAAAAAACACATTTTCCTCACTTTTCTGTGGTGGAAAGATCTGGAATCTGCGTGGATCCACAATATTTCACACACCCCGCGTTCCCCAAAGTCTTCCAAAAAAATGGTACCTCACTTGTGTGGGTAGGCCTAGTGCCCGCGACAGGAAACAGCGCAAAACGCAAAGTGGACACACTACATTTTCACAGTGAAAAATGACCCTTTTTTTGCAAAATGCCTAGCTGTAGTTTTTGAACCATAGCTCTGCCGGCACCTAGGGAAACCAAGCAAACCTATACAGTTTTGAAAACTAGACACCCAGGGGAATCCAGGATGGGGGGACTTGACTGACTCTCACCAGGTTCTGGTACCCAGAATCCCTTGCAAACCTAAACAATTGTCAAAAAAACCACATTTTCCTCACTTTTCTGTGGTGGAAAGTTCTGGAATCTGTGTGGATCCACAAAATTCTACCAACCCCGCGTTCCCCAAAGTCTTCCGAGAAAAATTGTACCTCACTTGTGTGGGTAGGCCTAGTGCCCGCGACAGGAAACAACACAATAGGCAACGTGGACACACCACATTTTCACAGTGAAAAATGACCCTTTTTTTGCAAAGTGCCTAGCTGTAGTTTTTGAACCCTAGCTCTGCCGGCACCTAGGTAAATCTAGCAAACCTATACATTTTTGAAAACTAGACACCCAGGGGAATCCAGGATGGGGTGACTTGACTGGCTCTCACCAGGTTCTGGTACGCAGAATCTCTTGCAAACCTAAAAAATTGTCAAAAATACCACATTTTCCTCACTTTTCTGTGGTGGAAAGTTCTGCAATCTGCGTGGATCCACAAAATTCCACCCACCCCGCGTTCCCCAAAGTCTTCCAAGAAAAATGGTACCTCACTTGTGTGGGTAGGCCTAGTGCCCGTGACAGGAAACAGCGCAAAACGCAAAGTGGACACACTACATTTTCACAGTGAAAAATGACCCTTTTTTTGGAAAATGCCTAGCTGTAGTTTTTGAACCCTAGCTCTGCCGGCACCTAGGGAAACCAATCAAACCTATACATTTTTGAAAACTAGACACCCAGGGGAATCCAGGATGGGGTGACTTGACTGGCTCTCACCAGGTTCTGGTACCCAGAATCCCTTGCAAACCTAAAAAATTGTTAAAACAAACACATTTTCCTCACTTTTCTGTGGTGGAAAGTTCTGGAATCTGCGTGGATCCACAAAATTCCACCCACTCCGCGTCCCCCAAAGTGTTCCGAGAAAAATGGTACCTCACTTGTGTGGGTAGGCCTAGTGCCCGCGACAGGAAACAGCGCAAAACGCAATGTGGACACACCACATTTTCACAGTGAAAAATGACCCTTTTATTGCAAAGTGCCTAGCTGTAGTTTTTGAACCCTAGCTCTGCCGGCATCTAGGGAAACCTAGCAAACCTAAACATTTTTGAAAACTAGACACCCAGGGGAATCCAGGATGGGGTGACTTGACTGGCTCTCACCAGGTTCTGGTACCCAGAATCTCTTGCAAACCTAAAAAATTGTCAAAAATACCACATTTTCCTCACTTTTCTGTGGTGGAAAGTTCTGCAATCTGCGTGGATCCACAAAATTCTACCCACCCCGCGTTCCCCAAAGTCTTCCTAGAAAAATGGTACCTCACTTGTGTGGGTAGGCCTAGTGCCCGCGACAGGAAACAGCGCAAAACGCAATGTGGACACACCACATTTTCACAGTGAAAAATGACCCTTTTATTGCAAAGTGCCTAGCTGTAGTTTTTGAACCCTAGCTCTGCCGGCATCTAGGGAAACCTAGCAAACCTAAACATTTTTGAAAACTAGACACCCAGGGGAATCCAGGATGGGGTGACTTGACTGACTCTCACCAGGTTCTGGTACCCAGAATCCCTTGCAAACCTAAAAAATTGTCAAAAAAACCACATTTTCCTCACTTTTCTGTGGTGGAAAGTTCTGGAATCTGCGTGGATCCTCAAAATTCCACCCACCCTGCGTTCCCCAAAGTCTTCCGAGAAAAATGGTACCTCACTTGTGTGGGTAGGCCTAGTGCCCGCGACAGGAAACAGCGCAAAACGCAACATGGACAGACCACATTTTCACAGTGAAAAATGACCCTTTTTTGCAAAGTGCCTAGCTGTAGTTCAAGTTCAAGTTTATTTGATTTAGTTCTCACCTGAGAACCACAAATATTCAATACATGATATAAAATTTTAAACAGTTTGTTAAAAAGAAAGGTTTTCATTCTAATACAAAGTTAAAATAGGTTTTAAAAATTTATATAAATTGTAGCAAACAAACCCATTTGGCGGAGCCTTACATAGTGTGATCAATTCCTGTACAGAGTTGATTCTACATTTTATATAAATTGGTTGTAGAAACCTTTTCCTTTCCTTTACCATTGTCGCATTTGGGCAAGTGAACAACAAATGTTCCAAGTCCTGCTCCCCACCATTACACAAATTACAAAAAATACTTGATTTTTCTTTTGGTAGCCACTCATATGTAAAAGATTTTAAAGGAAGTGTCCCAAATCGAAGCAGTACAATCGATCTCCTGACCCCATGCTTTAAATTAAAATTAATATACTGTTGTGTTTTCTTAAAAACCATAGTTTCTGCAAATTTTTTATATAACGACAATTTAGCGCAGTGTTGAGAGTCAAGATCAAAGCTGAGTCTAGGAGTAAAGTGTTTTAAAAAGAGCTAGCTGCCTAGCTGTAGTTTTTGAACCCTAGATCTGCCGTCACCTAGCGAAACCTAGCAAACCTATACATTTTTGAAAACTAGACACCGAGAGGAATCCAGGATGGGGTGACTTGACTGGCTCTCATCAGGTTCTGCTACCCAGAATCCCTTGCAAACCTAAAAAATTGTCAAAAAAACAACATTTTCCTCCCTTTTCTGTGGTGGAAAGTTCTGGAATCTGCGTGGATCCACAAAATTCCACGCACCCCGCATTCCCCAAAGGCTTCCAAGAAAAATGGTACCTCACTTGTGTGGGTAGGCCTAGTGCCCGCGACAGGAAACAGCACAAACCACAACGTGGACACACCACATTTTCACAGTGAAAAATGACCCTTTTTTTGCAAAGTGCCTAGCTGTAGTTTTTGAACCCTAGCTCTGCCGGCACCTAGGGAAACCTAGCAAACCTATACATGTTTGAAAACTAGACACCCAGGGGAATCCAGGATGGGGTGACTTGACTGGCTCTCACCAGGTTCTGGTACCCAGAATACCTTGCAAACCTAAAACATTGTCAAAAAAACCACATTTTCCTCACTTTTCTGTGGTGGAAAGTTCTGGAATCTGCGTGGATCCAGAAAGTTCCACTCACCCCGCGTTCCCCAAAGTCTTCCGACAAAAATGGTACCTCACTTGTGTGGGTAGGCGACAGGAAACAGCGCAAAACGCAACGTGGAAACACCACATTTTCACAGTGAAAAATGACCCTATTTTTGCAAAGTGCCTAGCTGTAGTTTTTTAACCCTAGCTCTGCCGGCACCTAGGGAAACCTAGCAAACCTATACATTTTTTAAAACTAGACACCCAGGGGAATCCAGGATGTGGTGACTTGACTGGCTCTCACCAGGTTCTGGTACCCAGAATCCCTTGCAAACCTAAAAAATTGTCCAAAAAAACACATTTTCCTCACTTTTTTGTGGTAGAAAGTTCTGGAATCTGCGTGGATCCACACAATTCCACCCACCCCGCATTCCCCAAAGTCTTCCAAGAAAAATGGTACCTCACTTGTGTGGGTAGGCCTAGTGCCTGCGACAGGAAACAGCGCAAAAAGCAACATGGACACACCACATTTTCACAGTGAAAAATGACCCCTTTTTTGCAAAGTGCCTAGCTGTAGTTTTTGAATCCTAGCTCTGCCGGCACCTAGGGAAACCTAGCAAACCTATACATTTTTGAAAACTAGACACCCAGGGGAATCCAGGATGGGGTGACTTGACTGGCTCTCACCAGGTTCTGTTACCCAGAATCCCTTGCAAACCTAAATAATTGTAAAAAAAAACACATTTTCTTCACTTTTCTGTGGTGGAAAGTTCTGAAATCTGCGTGGATCCACAAAATTCCACCCACCCCGCGTTCCCCAAAGTCTTCCGAGAAAAATGGTACCTCACTTGTGTGGGTAGGCCTCGTGCCCGCGATAGGAAACAGCTCAAAAAGCAACGTGGACACACCACATTTTCACAGTGAAAAATGACCCTTTTTTTGCAAAGTGCCTAGCTGTAGTTTTTGAACCCTAGCTCTGCCGGCACCTAGGGAAACCTACCAAACCCAGACATTTATGAAAAGTAGACACCCGGGGATTCCAGTGAGGTATGTCTTGCGTGGATCCCCCAATGTTTTCTTACCCAGAATCCCCTGCAAACCTGAAATTTTGCTGGAAAAATCACTTTTTTCACACATTTGTGTGTGGGAAAGTTGTGGCATCACCGGGCTGACACAAATTTCCTACCACCCAGCGTTCCCCCAGGTCTCCCAATAAAAATGGTGCCTCACTCTGGTGGGAGGCCCAAGTACCCGCGACAGGCAATGGCCCAAAACGTATTGAGGCGACATCAAGATTGCCTATCACAAAACGATCTGGTTTTGCAAGGGGGGTCCCATGACTTTTTGGCCCGGGGCTCGGCGGCCACCTAGGGAAACCTACCAAACCCACACATTTCTGAAAACTAGACATGCAGGGGATTCCAGGGAGGTATGGCGTGCATGGATCCCCCAACGTTTTCTTACCCAGAATCCCCTGCAAACCTGAAATTGTGCTGAAAAAAATCACTTTTTTCACACATTTGTGTGCGGGAAAGTTGTGGCATCACTGGGCTGACACAAATTTCCTACCACCCAGCTTTCGCCCAGGTCTCCTGATAAAAATGGCGCCTCACTCGGGTGGGAGGCCCAAGTACCCGCGACAGGCAAGGGCCCAAAACGTATTGAGGCGACATCAAAATTGCCTATCACAAAACGACCTGGTTTTGCAAGGGGGGTCCCATGACTTTTTGGCACGGGTCTCGGCGGCCACCTAGGTAAACCTACCAAACCCACACATTTCTGAAAACTATACACCCGGGGATTCCAGGAAGGTATGGCATGCATGGATCCCTCAACGTTTTCTTACCCAGAATCCCCTGTAAACCTGAAATTTTGCTGAAAAACTCACTTTTTTCACACATTTGTGTGTGGGAAAGTTGTGGCATCACCGGGCTGACACAAATTTCCTACCACTCAGCGTTCCCCCAGGTCTCCCAATAAAAATGGTGCCTCACTCGGGTGCGATGCCCAAGTACCCGCGACAGGCAAGGGCCCAAAACGTATTGAGGCGACATCAGAATTGCCTATCACAAAATGACCTGGTTTTGCAAGGGGGGTCCCATGACTTTTTGGCCCGCGGCTCGGCGGCCACCTAGGGAAACCTACCAAACCTACACATTTCTGAAAACTAGACACCCGGGGGATTCCAGGAAGGTATGGCATGCATGGATCCCTCAACGTTTTCTTACCCAGAATCCCCTGTAAACCTGAAATTTTGCTGAAAAACTCACTCTTTTCACACATTTGTGTGTGGAAAAGTTGTGGCATCACCGGGCTGACACAAATTTCCTACCACCCAGCGTTTGCCCAGGTCTCCCGATAAAAATGGTGCCTTACTCGGGTGGGAGGCCCAAGTACCCGCGACAGGCAAGGGCCCTAAACGTATTGAGGCGACATCAAAATTGCCTATCACAAAACGACCTGGTTTTGCAAGGGGGGTCCCATAACTTTTTGGCCTGGGGCTCGGCGGCCACCTAGGGAAACCTACCAAACCCCCACATTTCTGAAAATTAGACACCCAGGGAGGTATGGCTTGCATGGATCCCCCAACATTTTCTTACCCAGAATCCCCTGCAAACCTGAAATTTTACTGAAAAAATCACTTTTTTCACACATTTGTTTGTGGGAAAGTTGTGGCATCACTGGGCTGACACAAATTTCCTACCACCGAGCGTTCCCCCAGGTCTCCTGATAAAAATGGTGCCTCACTCGGGTGGGAGGCCCAAGTACCCGCGACAGGCAAGGGCCCAAAACATTTTGTGATAGGCAATTTTGATGTCGCCTCAATATGTTTTTGGCCTTTGCCCAGTAGCGGCCCGTGGTGGGAGTGCTGCCGGGCGCTGATGTGGGGGGGGGGAGGGCCAGGGTGGGGGGTAGTAAACTACGGATTACGGCCGATTAGAGGTAAGTAAACATATAAATAAATAAAACAAATTTCGTTACGCGCGCTGCATCGCATTTGGCGAGGCAGCGCGCGCAAGGAAATTCGTTTTATTTATCTATATGTTTACTTACCTCTAATCGGCCGTAATCCGTAGTTTACTACCCCCCACCCAGCCCCTCCCCCGCCCCACGTCAGCGCCCGGCAGCACTCCCACCACGGGCCGCTACTGCCTTTGCCTGTTGCGGGTACTTGTGCCTCCCACACGAGTGAGGCACCATTTTTATCGGGAGACCTGGGGAACTGGTGGTAGGAAATTTGTGTCAGCCCAGTGATGCCACAACTTTCCCACACAAAAATGTGTTTAAAAAGTGATTTTTTTCAGCTAAATTTGAGGTTTGCAGGGGATTCTGGGTAAGAAAACGTTGGGGGATCCACGCAAGCCATACCTCCCTGGAATGCCCCGGGTGTCTAGTTTTCAGAAATGTGTGGGTTTGGTAGGTTTCCCTAGATGGCCGCCAACCCCGGGGCCAAAACCCAGGTAACCCCCGTGCAAAACCAGGTTGGTTTGTGATAGGTAATTTTGATGTCGCCTCACTAGGTTTTGGGCCCTTGCCTGTCGCGGGTACTTGACCCACCCACACAAGTGAGGAACCATTTATATCGGAAGACTTTGGGGATTGCGGGGTGAGTGGAATTTTGTGGATCCACACAGATTCCAGAACTTTCCACCACAGAAATGTGAGGAAAATGTGTTTTTATACACATTTTGAGGTTTGCAAGGGATTCTGGGTAACAGAACCTGGTGAGAGCCAGTCAAGTAACCCCATCCTGGATTCCCCTGGGTGTCTAGTTTTCAAAAATGTACAGGTTTTCTAGGTTTCCCTATGTGCCGGCTGCGCTATGGCCCAAAATCCATAGGTAGGCATATTGCTAAAAACAAATCCATGCCTAGTCGGCTTTCTGCCGCCCTGGGGGGGATATCGGGTGGTGGGGTTGCCCCGATATGCCCCCAAGGGGGGCAGAAACACTGTGGCTATTTTTTTGGGGCGGTAGGGGCATTGGTATGCCCATTCTGGGCAGCCCCCACCCCACATATAAAAAAGCCAGCGTAATCGTTGGCGTCTAGTGGGCTTTTTGCCCCCCCGGGGGGGGCAGAAAGGCTGCAATTGTTGCGGGTGTAGGGTGGGGTTATTGACATGCCCATTTTGGGCAGCCCCCACCCTAATTAAAATTTGCCCAAAAAAAATCCCTGGCGTCTAGTGGGCTTTTTGCCGCCCCGGGGGGGCAGATTGGGGGCTACTGCCCCACCTGCCCCCCAGGGGGGGCAGGAAGGCTGTAATTTTTACGGGGAGAGGGTGGGGGCATGGGCATGCCCGTTTTGGGCAGCCCCCACCCTAATTCAAATTTGCCCAAAAAAAATCCCTGGCATCTAGTGGGCTTTTTGCCCCCCCCAGTTTGTGAACATTGTGTGCGTAACTTGTTATATTATTGCCCATGAGAATGTGAACATGGGAGTATTTTATATGCTTCAAAAACAATACTGGTTCACTCTCAAAGACTCCTCTCAGGGGATAAAAACAGCGCTCCGGCCTTACTGCTGGAATACATTGAAATTTGAGGGTGCACTGACTGGAGGGGCGTAGGTTGGTCAGTGCGATTCTGGGGGGCGGGGGGGAAGGGAGGGGAGGATCTCAGATTTTCCGCGTGGCGGGGTGAGATGACCAGGGTTCGGGTGGACTGTCCCTAACAGGGGCTGGGTCAGTATTCCTTTGCATTTGGAGGGACTAGGTATAGAGTGGAAAGGGGAGTGAAAAACAATGGTTTGGAACTCTGCCCAGAGTGATTGCCAGTGATTAGACTAATTTGCAAGCATCTATCCAATAACCCTTTGGGTGTTTGATGAAAGTAGTATACCTAGACAACTGAGACTGCACAGATGTCTGAGCCTACCGCTGCCAATGTTGATGTATTCCAAATCGTAGTACATTTGTATCCATTCAAGGATTGTTCTATAGGTAGCAGTTTACTATTTTAGTGGTAAACCAGTCACTATAAATATATTTAAGTTCCCAATCAAAAAAGAATAAGTTAAAACCTCTTAGTGAAATGAGAGCAACGAGAAAAATCAACACAGACATATCAATTCCAACTCCGGTCCCTCAGGTGCAATTACCGAGCCAAGAAAGCATTTATTTGGAAGTTGTCATACTCCAAACACCCGCGGAAGCTAAGCCCCTGACTGACTGATTAGCAGTGGGACTTTCCTAACTGTAAGCTGGATCTGCCACCGAGCTTATAGTAACTTTGAATGTGGCCTGCATGAACCCCGCTGCTGTTGGTCATTTCAGAGTGTCAAGACGACTTCCTTATGGCCGGTAACAAATTTGCCAAATTGACCTGCTGGCCTCTTTGCTGCTGATGCTGACCTTGTCTATGTGGAAGCTCCCGTCCTGCCCATGAAGGTCAGAGATTTGGACAACAAAGAGACTTGCAGCCCATTCTACCCGTCACCAGTGATGGGCGGAGGGCTGCCCCAATAAACGACTCTATAAGATGCATTTGAGCTAATTTATGACTGCATTTGGTGAATACAGTTCCGCTCTGCACCCCTTTTAATTATTTTCCCTGGCCTTCATTTCGTCTTGCTGATGTGGTGGTCCTGCAGCTGACTGGTTTGCAAGCTCTCTAGATCGAGAGTACAGTGTGGCCTGACAGGAGCCCTTTGTGCCATTGTGTCCCTTTCCATTTTTTAAGACCAGGAGTTGGCTTAATCACCCTGATTAATGAGATTGGTTACAACTGGAGTAGATAACAGCAGAGCCCAAGCCACTATGGGCCCTTATGTGGTGAGGCATCCTCATTTCGTTTGGCTGAAGCATCTAAATTAAAACCCAGAAATCAGGATTACATTTTTAGATTGAGTAAACACACTTTTAGAACTTAGAGACACTGCCCTCTCACTTAGAAGGTGAAAAGGGACACTGTCAATCATTTACCATATGTTCTGTTTTGTTCTTGCTTTGTTGTTAGAGTTGCAAACAGTTTAATACAATGTCATGTAACAAAAGATTGGTTTTGACAGGCAGATTACCAGTCCTCCATTTTGTTGGGTACCACTGTCTCATATTGGTCATAGTCATACATTGTTGTGATTATTATTTAACCCTTTCATTGGTTCTTTAACTGCATTGTATGGATTTGTGCTTTTGCTGCAGAATTTCTCCAATATTTGTAATCACTCCCTGATCCTTAACCCCTTCGCTGCTAGGCCTTTTCCCCTCCTGTGCTAAGCCTTTTTTGGGCTATTTGGGGTAGTTTGCGCTTAGGGCCCTGTAACTTTTTGACCACATAAGGTATCCATGCCAAATTTGCGTCCTTTTTTTCCAACATCATGGGGATTCTAAAGGTACCCAGGGTTTGTGGATTCCCCTGGAGGGGACCCAGAAATTAGCCAAAATACAGCTACATTTTGTTTTTTTTTGGGAAAAATGCGAAAAAAGGGCTACAGATGAAAGCATCTGTTTTTTTCCCTGCAAATGGCATCAAAAAAGGGGTTGTGGTGCTGAGATCACCATCTTCCCAGCTTTCAGGGACAAGCAGACTTTTGTCAGAAAACCAAAATTTTGTACACAGTTTTGGCATTTTTCTGGGACATAGCCTAATTTTGTTATTTTTTGTGCTTTCAACCTCCTTCCAGTTAATGGTAGAAATGGGTATGAAAGCAATCATGGATCCTGGAAAGCCATACATTTCTGAACAGTAGACAAAATTCTGAATTCAGCAAGGGGTCATTTGTGTAGATCCTTCAAGTTATCTTTATACAAACAAACAGTTAAATATAGGAAACATTGAAAATTAGTTGAAAAAAACAGCCATTTGTGTCAACATTTTCACATGTAATTTCTTCTAATTATGACAGCTATTTGAAAGCAATATACCATTACATCCGCTGGACCTTTCTGGTTGTGGTGATATATAGGACTTGTAGGTTCACCAAGAACCCGACGAACCCAGAGCCAATAACTGAGCAGCGTCTTGCAATGGTTTTTTATTATGTCCCGGGTATATAGCAATTATACTGGGAAAAGTTATACATGGAAAAATCGGTATGAAAGACACCTGTGTATTTCTGAAATGGGAACAAAATATAGAGTTTAGAAACAGTAGATATTTGCACATTTCCGAAATTGGGAGTACCCATACTAGCATGAGAATTATAGGTCATTTTTCAAAATGACTTCTTTTTTACACATTGTCTTTCATTTGGAAGGCAGAAATGCATCGAAAGTCAATAGATAATAACAGTTGCTCTACAATTTTGTGTTACCCTAAGTCTCCCGATAAAAATGGTACTAGTGCCCGCGACAGGAAACAGCGCAAAACGCAATGTGGACACACCACATTTTCACAGTGAAAAATGACCCTTTTAATGCAAAGTGCCTAGCTGTAGTTTTTGAACCCTAGCTCTGCCGGCATCTAGGGAAACCTAGCAAACCTAAACATTTTTGAAAACTAGACACCGAGGGGAATCCAGGATGGGGTGACTTGACTGACTCAAAAAAACCACATTTTCCTCACTTTTCTGTGGTGGAAAGTTCTGGAATCTGCGTGGATCCTCAAAATTCCACCCACCCTGCGTTCCCCAAAGTCTTCTGAGAAAAATGGTACCTCACTTGTGTGGGTAGGCCTAGTGCCCGCGACAGGAAACAGCGCAAAACGCAAAGTGGACACACTACATTTTCACAGTGAAAAATGACCCTTTTTTTGCAAAATGCCTAGCTGTAGTTTTTGAACCCTAGCTCTGCCGGCACCTAGGGAAACCAAGCAAACCTATACATTTTTGAAAACTAGACACCCAGAGGAATCCAGGATGGGGTGACTTGACTAGCTCTCACCAGGTTCTGGTACCCAGAATCCCTTGCAAACCTAAACAATTGTCAAAAAAACTACATTTTCCTCACTTTTCTGTGGTGGAAAGTTTTGGAATCTGCGTGGATCCACAAAATTCTACCAACTCTGTGTTCCCCAAAGTCTTCCGAGAAAAATTGTACCTCACTTGTGTGGGTAGGCCTAGTGCCCGCGACAGGAAACAGCACAATACGCAATGTGGACACACCACATTTTCACAGTGAAAAATGACCCTTTTTTTGCAAAGTGCCTAGCTGTAGTTTTTGAACCCTAGCTCTGCCGGCACCTAGGTAAATCTAGCAAACCTATACATTTTTGAAAACTAGACACCCAGGGGAATCCAGGATGGGGTGACTTGACTGGCTCTCACCAGGTTCTGGTACCCAGAATCTCTTGCAAACCTAAAAAATTGTCAAAAATACCACATTTTCCTCACTTTTCTGTGGTGGAAAGTTCTGCAATCTGCGTGGATCCACAAAATTCCACCCACCCCGCGTTCCCCAAAGTCTTCCGAGAAAAATGGTACCTCACTTGTGTGGGTAGGCCCAGTGCCCGCGACAGGAAACAGCGCAAAACACAACGTGGCCACACCACATTTTCACAGTGAAAAATGACCCTTTTTTTGCAAAGTGCCTAGCTGTAGGTTTTGAAACCTAGCTCTGCCGGCATCTAGGGAAACCTAGCAAACCTATACATTTTGGAAACGAGACACCCAGGGGAATCCAGGATGGGGTGACTTGACTGGCTCTCACCAGGTTCTGGTACCCAGAATCCCTTGCAAACCTAACAAAATTGTGCAAACAAACACATTTTCCTCACTTTTCTGTGGTGGAAAGTTCTGGAATCTGCGTGGATCCACAAAATTCCACCCACTCCGCGTCCCCCAAAGTGTTCCGAGAAAAATGGTACCTCACTTGTGTGGGTAGGCCTAGTGCCCGCAACAGGAAACAGCGCAAAACGCAATGTGGACACACCACATTTTCACAGTGAAAAATGACCCTTTTATTGCAAAGTGCCTAGCTGTAGTTTTTGAACCCTAGCTCTGCCGGCATCTAGGGAAACCTAGCAAACCTAAACATTTTTGAAAACTAGACACCCAGGGGTATCCAGGATGGGGTGACTTGACTGACTCTCACCAGGTTCTGGTACCCAGAATCCCTTGCAAACCTAAACAATTGTCAAAAAAACCACATTTTCCTCACTTTTCTGTGGTGGAAAGTTCTGGAATCTGCATGGATCCTCAAAATTCCACGCACCCTGCGTTCCCCAAAGTCTTCCGAGAAAAATGGTACCTCACTTGTGTGGGTAGGCCTAGTGCCCGCGACAGGAAACAGCGCAAAACGCAACGTGGACAGACCACATTTTCACAGTGAAAAATGACCCTTTTTTTGCAAAGTGCCTAGCTGTAGTTCAAGTTCAAGTTTATTTGATTTAATTCTCACCTGAGAACCACAAATATTCAATACATGATATAAAATTTTAAACAGTTTGTTAAAAAGAAAGGTTTTCATTCTAATACAAAGTTAAAATAGGTTTTAAAAATTTATATAAATTGTAGCAAACAAACTCATTTGGCGGAGCCTTACATAGTGTGATCAATTCCTGTACAGAGTTGATTCTACATTTTATATAAATTGGTTGTAGAAACCTTTTCCTTGCCTTTACCATTGTCGCATTTGGGCAAGTGAACAACAAATGTTCCAAGTCCTGCTCCCCACCATTACACAAATTACAAAAAATACTTGATTTTTCTTTTGGTAGCCACTTATATGTAAAAGATTTTAAAGGAAGTGTCCCAAATCGAAGCAGTACAATCGATCTCCTGACCCCATGCTTTAAATTAAAATTAATATACTGTTGTGTTTTCTTAAAAACCATAGTTTCTGCAAATTTTTAATATAACGACAATTTAGCGCAGTGTTGAGAGTCAAGATCAAAGCTGAGTCTAGGAGTAAAGTGTTTTAAAAAGAGCTAGCTGCTTAGCTGTAGTTTTTGAACCCTAGCTCTGCCGTCACCTAGGGAAACCTAGCAAACCTATACATTTTTGAAAACTAGACACCCAGAGGAATCCAGGATGGGGTGACTTGACTGGCTCTCATCAGGTTCTGCTACCCAGAATCCCTTGCAAACCTAACAAATTGTCAAAAAAACAACATTTTCCTCTCTTTTCTGTGGTGGAAAGTTCTGGAATCTGCGTGGATCCACAAAATTCCACCCACCCCGCATTCCCCAAAGTCTTCCAAGAAAAATGGTACCTCACTTGTGTGGGTAGGCCTAGTGCCCGCGACAGGAAACAGCACAAACCGCAACGTGGACACACCACATTTTCACAGTGAAAAATGACCCTTTTTTTGCAAAGTGCCTAGCTGTAGTTTTTGAACCCTAGCTCTGCCGGCACCTAGGGAAACCTAGCAAACCTATACATGTTTGAAAACTAGACACCCAGGGGAATCCAGGATGGGGTGACTTGACTGGCTCTCACCAGGTTCTGGAACCCAGAATCCCTTGCAAACCTAAAACATTTTCAAAAAAACCACATTTTCCTCACTTTTCTGTGGTGGAAAGTTCTGGAATTTGCGTGGATCCAGAAAATTCCACTCACCCCGCGTTCCCCAAAGTCTTCCGACAAAAATGGTACCTCACTTGTGTGGGTAGGCGACAGGAAACAGCGCAAAACGCAACGTGGACACACCACATTTTCACAGTGAAAAATGACCCTATTTTTGCAAAGTGCCTAGCTGTAGTTTTTGAACCCTAGCTCTGCCGGCACCTAGGGAAACCTAGCAAACCTATACATTTTTGAAAACTAGACACCCAGGGGAATCCAGGATGTGGTGACTTGACTGGCTCTCACCAGGTTCTGGTACCCAGAATCCCTTGCAAACCTAAACAATTGTCCAAAAAAACACATTTTCCTCACTTTTTTGTGGTAGAAAGTTCTGGAATCTGCGTGGATCCACACAATTCCACCCACCCCGCATTCCCCAAAGTCTTCCAAGAAAAATGGTACCTCACTTGTGTGGGTAGGCCTAGTGCCTGCGACAGAAAACAGCGCAAAAAGCAACATGGACACACCACATTTTCACAGTGAAAAATGACCCCTTTTTTGCAAAGTGCCTAGCTGTAGTTTTTGAATCCTAGCTCTGCCGGCACCTAGGGAAACCTAGCAAACCTATACATTTTTGAAAACTAGACACCCAGGGGAATCCAGGATGGGGTGACTTGACTGGCTCTCACCAGGTTCTGTTACCCAGAATCCCTTGCAAACCTAAATAATTGTCAAAAAAACCACATTTTCTTCACTTTTCTGTGGTGGAAAGTTCTGGAATCTGCGTGGAGCCACAAAATTCCACCCACCCCGCGTTCCCCAAAGTCTTCCGAGAAAAATGGTACCTCACTTGTGTGGGTAGGCCTCGTGCCCGCGATAGGAAACAGCTCAAAAAGCAACGTGGACACACCACATTTTCACAGTGAAAAATGACCCTTTTTTTGCAAAGTGCCTAGCTGTAGTTTTTGAACCCTATCTCTGCCGGCACCTAGGGAAACTTACCAAACCCAGACATTTATGAAAAGTAGACACCCGGGGGATTCCAGTGAGGTATGTCTTGCGTGGATCCCCCAATGTTTTCTTACCCAGAATCCCCTGCAAACCTGAAATTTTGCTGAAAAATCACTTTTTTCACACATTTGTGTGTGGGAAAGTTGTGGCATCACCGGGCTGACACAAATTTCCTACCACCCAGCGTTCCCCCAGGTCTCCCGATAAAAATGGTGCCTCACTCTGGTGGAAGGCCCAAGTACCCGCGACAGGCAATGGCCCAAAACGTATTGAGGCGACATCAAGATTGCCTATCACAAAACGATCTGGTTTTGCAAGGGGGGTCCCATGTCTTTTTGGCCCGGGGCTCGGCGGCCACCTAGGGAAACCTACCAAACCCACACATTTCTGAAAAGTAGACACGCGGGGGATTCCAGGGAGGTATGGCGTGCACCACAAATTATAATAAAAAAAAATCCCTGGCGTATAGTGGGCTTATTGCCCCCCAGGGGGGCAGAAAGGCTGTAAATTTTGCGGGGTGGGGGCATGGACATGCCTTTTATGGGCAGCCCCCACCCTAATAAATTATGCGGCACACAAAAATATCCCTGGGGTCTAGTGGGCTTTTTGCCCCCCCGGGGGGGCAAAAAGACTAAATTGCACCAAAAAAAATTGGGGGGAGCAAAAGCCATTGCCCAAGGGGCCGCTCCCCCCTCCCTGGTGTCTAGTGGGTGGATCCCTGCTTGGGGATCGCCCTCCTGGGGAGATCCCCAAGCAGGGATCCACTGGGGAGGGGTACCAATGGAAATGGGAGATTCTCCCCTTTCCAATGATACCTCTCCCGTCTTTCTACATGCCCAGGGGGCTGAGATAGCCCCCTGAGCACATAGAAAGGGAACTGAAATGAGCCTAAAGGCTCATTTCAGTTTCGGTTTCTGTGCAGTGAGGACAGCGCGACGTGCGCGCTGATCCTCATGGCACAGAAACCAGGGAGGGGGCCTCGGGAACTGGGGAAGTTCTTCCCCAGCTCCCAAGGTCACAGGGGTGAACTAGAAATCCCTCTGCTGTCTGCAGCAGAGGTATTTCATGCCCCTGGCCTCATGACGGAATGGTTCCGTCATGAGCACAGGGGCACCGATGCTCATGACGGAACCATTCCGTCATGAGCATCGAAGGGGTCAACATTATAGATTATGCATAGCCACTGGAAAAGTCACAGCGGAAAGAAGAACGCTCATTTATCTCTCTGCTGACCCAATTAAACGGACCTGTAGACATGGGTCACCAAAGAGTCAAATACTTTTAAGTAATAGTCTTTATTAGTTGACAATAATCTGCTGTGAAGTCATCTGTCAACACTTTGCCACATATATACCTCCCTTAATCAAGCCTGGTCAGGCCTATAGCTTTATTGGAACTGAGGGCTCTTTCTGACCTGGGTAGAGCAGAGGCCGACCGACACTCATTCCTTAGCTGGGCTCATACTGCTGGAGAGAGAAAGACAGCACGACAGCCTGTCGCCCTTAAGAAACAGATGAAGTGACATGGAAAAGTAGACAAGTGAGTGCTCCTGGGATTTCAAAGATGAAGCAAGTAGACAAATCCACCTTTGAATCTTAAAAACTGTTTCTCCTAATAATCAACCGTTATCGCAACATGGGGATATTTTACTCATCAACTCCAGGCAGCTTTGGGCACAGTTCAATTGTCTTTGGACATTTTTAAATGGGCTTTGAGTGTCTTCTTGAGTCTGTTTTACTTAGTGTGTTTGGTTCTTGGTAGGATACGCCTGCCGGTTTATTTAGGCTTTTAGGAATCTTTCATTTTTAACTTCAAGCATATTCTCCTGTATTGGACACATTTACATTGACTTTTGGGAATGCTTGAATGGGATTTGGGTACTTTCATGGCATCCACTTTATTTGCCATGAACAGTTGCACAGTGGTGCCTTCTCCAATTCATCCTCAATGATAGAAGGCACAATGACATCATTGTATGACATTACAATGAAAGCCAATATCACGTTATCCCTTTACTACACAAGTTATTACCACGCATATGGATTTACTATGCATGCCTTTACAACGAAATAGTAAATATATACCAGGGAAGTGAAACCCTCTTTTTTTATATGTATGTATGTGTGCATATATTTATATATATATATATATATATATAAATATATATATATATATATATATATATATATATATATATATATATATATATATATATATATATATATATATATATATATATATATATATATATAAAACAAAGAGTTGCCCCCAATGAAGAAGCCACACACGGTGAGCTTTAGCCATTTTAATCTGAGGATTGCATGAGCTTACAACCTGGCATTCCCAGAACAAATAACAGAGCCAGACGTGTTTCGGGCACTCCACTTCCCTTGTTCACTGGCATACAAGGAGACAGCAGCAAAGCGAACCACCTGCACATATTTATAAATATCCCGCCCCAGTGGGCGTATGCGCGGTTGCATCCTGGTAATTGTAGTTCACTTGAAGATCCAAACCCAAGTGGGTGCCGTCGCCCCCCAAAAAATAGTTCAAGTCTTACCCAAGTGGGTGTGCTCAGGGCAAAACAGCGCTAAAACTCAGCAGATACACCATCCTCAGACCGGACTCATCGTTCCTGCAGTGTCTTTTAGTTCCTGACACCGCGGACCTGCTCACTCAGCAGGGGGGCTTCTTCGCGGCTAAGGCAGGCCGCTATGATACAAAACAAAGAGTTGTCATCAGTGATGTCATTTGAGATGTCATCAGTGATGTCATCAGTCAGTGATGTCACTGAGCATGTCATGAGTGATGTAATATGTGACGTCATCAGCAGTGCATTGCAGGGGCGCGAGTTATAGTTAGCTCTACTAACTATAACAGCCGAATTTCTCTGGTTTTATATGAGTGAAATGCCCAACTAACTATAACATCCCTGAAACCTATGGTTTTTTCAGTGAATTTCTAAGGTTTTTTAAATGCTAATTTCTAACTATAACGTCCCTGAAACCTATGGTTTTTTCAGTGAATTTCTGAGGTTTTTTAAATGCTAATTTCTAACTATAACGTCCCTAAAACCTATGGTTTTTTCAGTGAATTTCTAAGGTTTTTTAAATGCTAATTTCTAACTATAACGTCCCTGAAACCTATGTTTTTTTCAGTGAATTTCTAAGGTTTTTTAAATGCTAATTTCTAACTATAGCATAGCAGTTGCGTTTGCAGAGTGGTGGAGAAAGGTGAGCGTGGCCTCCGAACACCTCTTAGCAATCCCACTGTGTGGGATTTACTGGAGGTAATAGGAGGGGTAGTTAGCCCCCAACATCAACCTTGGGGGCCAACTACCCCTCCTATTACCTCCAGTAGGTCCCACACAGCAGGATTGCTAACTTCTTATACCAGGCCAAGCCCCCTTTCTCCACCACTTTGCAGACGCACCTCCTGGCGCATTCTGGGTTCGGGGATTAAGTCCCCTTGAATCCTGTGGGTCCCTGAGGGCCAACTAGCCCACCAGGTACCTCCAGTAAGCGCCACAGAGCTGGATTGTAGAGAGGTGGTCCGAGGCAACACCCCTTTTTCCACTACTCTGCAAAGGCGGCTCCTGGCGTACTGCTGCTCGGAGGATGCAGTCCACTTGTGTCCTGAGGTCCTCAGGACACAAGAGGACCTCATCGCCCCACCAGCAGTGCACCAAGAGGCACGTTTGCAGAGTGGTGTAAAAAGGGGCGTGGCCTCGGACCACCTCTCTGCAATCCAGGTCTGTGGCGCTTACTGGAGGTACCTGCTGGGCTAGTTGGCCCCCAGGGACCCTCAGTATTCAAAGGGAATCCCAAACTTACTACGCTCCAGGGGGCGCGTTTGCAGAGTGGTGCAGGGAGGGGGCAGGACCTCCAGAGAGATGTCGGCTTTTTTTTTCTTTTCTTAGAAGAGGGGCTGTGTGGCCCCCCCTTCTTTTAGTTTTTTTGGGGCCCTGGGGACCCCATACCTCAGGGCCTGACCCCTTTTTTAAAAAAAAGTTTAAAAAAACGGGAAGGGGCGACGTGGCCCCCTCCCGAGGCCAATTTCGGCTCCGGGGACCCCATCCCCCGGGGCATGGCCTTCTTTTTTTATTTTATTTATAGGGAAGGGGGGCCGCGTGGCTCCCCTTCCCTGGGCCACTTCTGGCCCCGGGGACCCCATCCCCCGGGGCTGGCCCTTTTTATTTTAATTTATAGGGAAGGGGGCCACGTGGCCCCCCTCCCGGGCCACTTCTGACCCCGGGGACCCCATCCCCCAGGGCTGGCCCTTACCGTTGAGGACCGTGGGGGGAGCCCCAATGCCCCCACGGTCCCACCGGCTCCCCTCCTCCTGCTGGAGCCAGCATTGCTTTTGAGCAAAGGGAGCTGCATGTTAGCAGCTCCCCTTGCTCAAAAGCAATCCTGCTTTGCTTCGTTGAACGCTTCAACGAAGCAAAGCAGAGTTTGCAATGACAGGATGGGAGCCGCGCGGCTCCCGCCCTGTCATTGCAAATGGCAATGTCCCAGTGGAGGGCATCCCAGGACATTGCAGGAGCCGGCCCTGGGTGGTGGCGATCCCCAGGGCCATCAAGGGCTCCAGGAGGGGGGCCGTGCAGCCCCCTCCCAACGTTTGTAAAACCACGGGGAGGTGGTGGTCCCCGGGGCACTGTGGGGGGGCTCGAGCCCCCCCACACTAATTATTTATTACAGCCCTGGGGAGGTGGTGGTCCCTGGGGCTTGAGGGGGCCTGCGAGGCCCCCCGCCATTATTTAAATGAAGCCCCGGAGAGGTGGCGGTCCCAGGGGTTTGGGGGGCCCACGAGGTCCCTCCACCTATATTTAAATGAAGCCCCGGGGAGCTGGCAGTCCCTGTGGCTGTGGGGGCCCCTGCGGGCCCCCGCTACATAAATGAAATTGCCCCCGGGACGTGGCCCACCCAGGGGCTTTGAAAAACGAAGCGCGGGAGCGTGCGCATTGTTTTTTAAAATTTTCAGACGGATTCGCGCACCGGCGCGACCCCGCCCGAATTTTTTTTTTTTTTAAATGCTTTTTTTAGGCCTGGGGTCCTTGTGGGACCCCCTGAGCAATCCTGGGGAGTCAGGGTGTTTTTACCCTGCCCCCTTTTCTTGTTTTTAATGCATCTCTCACCTTTTTCCTTCTCCCTCCATACCGAGTCACAAGATGGCTGCAAACACTTCCTGGTTTGAAGTGTTGGCAGCCAATCAGAGGCAAGCTTGTGCTTGGGAGGGCTCAGCCAATTAGATCTCACAATTTTCAAATATCGATATCTGTAAATCTTTAAATATCTCAAAAACTACTGAACGGATTTACACCATTTAAAAAGAAGCGTGCTTTCTGGACCAAGAGCTATCTCTCTGCCAAATTTGGTGTAATTCCGTTCAGCAGTTTAGGCTGTACCTGTGTCTAAAGTTTCCTATGGAAATTAACATGGAGAAAACATGTTTGGAACCCCCCTTTTTTCTCGGCCCCCGCTTGACGAATCACCCCAAAACTTTCAAGACAGGAGCTGACCTGAATATATATATATTACCTACTGGCGGTCGCCAGTAGGTAGTTATAGTTAGGACTTAGTTTCCATAGGAAAAGCGTTTATTGTTTTGCCAATAACTTTGGTGTCGTTTGAGGAATCTTCACGAAATTTTCAAAACTAATGGCCCGCTTAGGTCAGCTCCTGTCTTGAAAGTTTTGGGGTGATTCGTCAAGCGGGGGCTGAGAAAAAAGGGGGGACCCAAAACACGTTTTCCCCATGTTAATTTCCATAGGAAAAATTGGAACAGGCTACAGTCCGAACTGCTGAACGGAATTACACCAAATTTGGCAAAAAGGTAGCCCTTGGTTCAGAAAGAGACCTTTTTTTTAAATGGTGTAAATCCGTTCAGTAGTTCCTGAGAAATTAAAAAAAGAAAAATATCGATATCTGAGCACCGAGGAGGAGTCGCGACTCCTCCCGGGCATGAGCTTCACTCTTATTGGCTACCAACACTCCAAACCAGGAAGTGTTGGCCGCCATCTTGTGACTCGGTAACTGAGTCACAAGAAAACTGAAAAAAAAGGTGAAAAACAAGAAAAAGTGGCAGGGTAGAAACACCCTGACCCCCTAGGCCTGCTGAGGGGGTCCCACAGGGACCCCCAGGGCCAAAAAAAGCATTTAAATAAAAAAAGCAATCTGCAGAATTTGCGCTGGGTGCACGAATCCTGTCGAAAATAAACAAAAAATGAAGCGCGGGCTCCCGCGCTTCATTTTAATGAGGCCCCCGGGTGGGCCAGGTCCCGGGGGCAATGTCTAAAGGAAATAGCGGGGGCCCGCCGGGCCCCCGCAGCCCCGGGGACCGCCACCTCCCGGAGCTATGCTAATTATGTGCAAGGGCACGCGCCCCACCGCAGCCCCGGGGACCGCCACCTCCCCAGGGCTTCCTTTAAAGTGAATGCGTAGGGGGGTCCCAACCCCCCCACACTGCCCCGGGGACCGCCACCTCCCCGGGGCACTGTATAATTGTATGTGGGGGGCACGCTGCCCCCTCACAGCCCCGGGGACCGCCACCTCCCCGGGGCTCTGTTTGGTGTTTTTAAATGATGTGTGGGGGGGCAAGAGCCCCCCCACATGCCCCGGGGACCACCACCTCCCCGGGGCACTCTTTATTCAAATTTGGGGGTCTGTTACTGACCCCCAGCCCCGAGGTCCACCACCTCCCGGGGCAAAGAAAACGAAGGGAGGGGGCCGCGCGGCCCCCTTCAGGAGCCCTTGATGGCCCTGGGGACTGCCAGCCCCCAGGGCCGGCTCCTGCAATGTCCCAGGGGGCCCACCCCCGGGACATTGCTGTTTGCTATGGCAGGTCGGGAGTCGTGCGGCTCCCGCCCTGCCATAGCAAACACTGCTTCGGTTTTTGGAAGCGAGAGCAGGAAGCCTGCTCTCGCTTCCAAAAACCGAAGCAGAATTGCTTTTGCACAAGGGGAGCTGCATGTCAGCAGCTCCCCTTGTGCAAAAGCAATGCCAGCTCCCACAGGAGGCGGGGAGCCGGCGGGACCATGGGGGCATTGGGGCTTCCCCCATGGTCCCCAACACAAAGGGCCAGCCCCGGGGGATGTGGTCCCTGGGGCCAGAAGTGGCCCAGGAGGGGGCCACGTGGCCCCCTCCCCTTTATTTATTTATTTTCTTTAAATGGCCTGGCCCCGGGAGATGGGGTCCCCAGGGCCAATAGTGGCCTGAGGAGGGGGGCCACGTGGCCCCCCCAATTAAAAATAAAAAAACGGAAGGCCAGGCCCCGGGGGATGGGGTCCCCGGGGCTAAAAGTGGCCCAGGGAAGGGGGGCCACATGGCCCCCCTCCCATATAACAAAAAAAAAAAAACAAGGCCATGCCCCGGGGATGGGGTCCCCGGGGCCAAAATCGGCCTCAGGAGGGGGGCCGTGCGGTCTCCTTCATGTTTTTTTTTTTTTAAAATGTGGCAGGCCCTGGGGGATGGGGTCCCCAGGGCCCAAAAATAGATTAAAACAAGAGGGTCCACACGGCCCCCATTCTAACAATTTTTTTTTTTTAAAAGCTGGCATCTCGCCAGAGGCCCCGCCCCCTTTCTGCACCACTCTTCAAACGCGCCCCCCTGGCGCATTGTAAGTTGGAGGATTAAGTCCCCTTGAATACTGAGGGTCCGTGGGGGCCTACTAGCCCACCAGGTACCTCCAGTAAGCGCCACAGAGCTGCGTTGCAGAGAGGTGGTCTGAGGCCACACCCCTTTTTACACCACTCTGCAAACGCGGCTTCTGGTGCACTGCTGGTGGGGCGATGAGGTCCTCTTGTGTCCTGAGGACCTCAGGACACAAGTGGACTTCATACTCCGAGCAGCAGTGCGCCAGAAGCCGCGTTTGCAGAGTGGTGTAAAAAGGGGCGTGGCATCGGACCACCTCTCTGCAATCCAGCTGTGTGGCGCTTACTGGAGATACCTGGTGGGCTAGTTGGCCACCAAGCACCCTCAGTATTCAAGGGGACTTAATCTCCCAACTTAGAAAGAGCCAGGGGGCGCGTTTGCAGAGTGGTGGAGAAAGGGGGCGTGGCCTTTGTCCACCTCTCAGCAATCCCACTGTGTGGGGCTTACTGGAGGTAAGAGGTAGGCTAGTTGGCCCCTAAAGGACCCCCAGCAGCGAAGGGGACTTAAATCCCCATCCAAGAGCGCGCCAGGGAGGGCGTTTGTAGAGTGGTGGGAAAAGGGGGCGTGGCCTGCTCTTCGAACTTAGCAATGCTGCTGTGTGGGACTTACTGGAGGTAATAGGAGGGGTAGTTGACCCCCAAGGATGTCCTTGGGCACCAACTACCCCTCTTGTTACCTCCTGTAAGTCCCGCACAGTGGGATTGCTAAGACGTCTTTGGAGGCCATGCCACCCTTTCTCCACCATTCTGCAAATGCACCTCCTGGCAGACTACGGGATGGGGGATGAAATCCAATTTACTCCTGAGGGACTTTGGGGGCCAAGAAGCCCTACTGGTACCTCCTGTAAGCCCTATGCACCGGAATTCCTGAGCGCTGGTCGGAGGCCCAGCACCGTTTCTCCACCGCTCTGCAAACACGACTACTAGTTAAAGAAGTGTTTGCAATGTAATAGGTTTCGCATTTGCGAGAATTAGAGCTATTGGCGTTGTAAATGCAAAAGTTTTTTACTAATGTTTTTTGGAGTGGAGTGGATGTACGTTGTGTGTAGTGCAATTATGTGATATGTTGTGCAGTGAAATTATGTGGATAGAAAGTATGTGGTATTTAGTGTATAGGAATTATGTAGAGTGGGATTATGTGTAATGGAGAGTAATTATGTGGTATGGTAGTCTGTGTTGTGGAGTGGTAACCTCAGGTTTAGTCTTCCTCGTTTCCATTGAAGCTCAAGTATGAACTCAGTGAGACAAAAAAAGATGAAATCACTGAGGAGCACTTGTGGACCTAGTCAGAGGTATGAGCAGGGCCACTGGAATTATGTGACTGTTTGGCTGCACCGACTTTCGCACGATTATACATTTTCTGCATTAGCCACATAATTCATCATCTGCACCCTAATCTGCAGATTAGAACAAAAAAAGCCTTGTTTTTTGCTGAAACGGGTCAAACGCTACAAAAAATGCAGTGACAAGTGTTACAGTGTGGTGGAAGGCCCTTTGCAAACCTAGAATGGTCACCTGTTACTTATTGCTAAATGTGAGTGTTAAATTGGTACTAATGGTGTGCAAGCCACTCTTGCTTCCCTCTGCGCCTCTCTTGCCTCTTTCTGCATTTCTGTTGCTTCTTTCTGCACGTTTCTTTCTTTTTCTGTACTTCTCTTGACCTCATTCTGCAAATCTCTTGTACTTTCTGCACCTCTCTTCCCTTTTTCTGCACGTCTGTTGCCTCTTTCTGCACCTCATTTGCTTCTTTCTGCACCTCTGTTGTCTCTTTCTGCACTCGTGTTCCCTCTTTCTGTACCTTTCCTGCCTGTTTTTGCATCGCACTTGCCTCTTTCTGCACTTTTCTTGCTTCTTTCTACACCTCTGTTGCTTCTTTCAGCAATTCTCTTGCCTCTTTGTGCACTTCTCTTGCCTGTTTCTGCACTTCTCTTGCCTCTTTTTGCACCTCTGTTGGCTCTTTCTCCACCTCACTTGCTCCTTTCTACACTTCTCTTGCCTCTTTCTGCACCCCTCTTGTCTCTTTATGTACCTCTTTGGCCTCTTTCTGCACTTTTCTTGCCTTTTTCTGCACCTCTCTTCCCTCTTTCTGCACGTCTGTTGCCTCTTTCTGCACCTCATTTGCTTCTTTCAGCACCCTGTTGTCTCTTTCTGCACCCGTCTTCCCTCTTCTGTACCCTTCCTGCCTGTTTTTGCATCTCACTTGCCTCTTTATGCACTTTTCTTGCTTCTTTGTATACCTCTGTTGCTTCTTTCAGCAATTCTCTTGCCTCTTTATGCACTTCTCTTGCCTGTTTCTGCACCTCTCTTGCCTCTTTTTGCAACTCTGTTGGCTCTTTCTGCACCTCATTTGTTCCTTTCTACACTTCTCTTGCCTCTTTCTGCACCCCTGTTCCTTCATTTTGCACTTTCCATGCTTCTTTCTGCACCTGTCTTGCTTCTTTCTGCACCCGTTGTCTCTTTATGTACCTATTTTGCCTCTTTCTGCACTTTTCTTGCCTTTTTCTGCACCTCTCTTCCCTCTTTCTGCACGTCTGTTGCCTCTTTCTGCACCTCATTTGCTTCTTTCAGCACCCCTGTTGTCTCTTTCTGCACTCGTCTTCCCTCTTTCTGTACCCTTCCTGCCTGTTTTTGCATCGCACTTGCCTCTTTCTGCACTTTTCTTGCTTCTTTCTACACCTCTGTTGCTTCTTTCAGCAATTCTCTTGCCTCTTTGTGCACTTCTCTTGCCTGTTTCTGCACTTCTCTTGCCTCTTTTTGCACCTCTGTTGGCTCTTTCTGCACCTCACTTGCTCCTTTCTACACTTCTCTTGCCTCTTTCTGCACCCCTCTTGTCTCTTTATGTACCTCTTTGGCCTCTTTCTGCACTTTTCTTGCCTTTTTCTGCACCTCTCTTCCCTCTTTCTGCACGTCTGTTGCCTCTTTCTGCACCTCATTTGCTTCTTTCAGCACCCTGTTGTCTCTTTCTGCACCCGTCTTCCCTCTTCTGTACCCTTCCTGCCTGTTTTTGCATCTCACTTGCCTCTTTATGCACTTTTCTTGCTTCTTTGTATACCTCTGTTGCTTCTTTCAGCAATTCTCTTGCCTCTTTCTGCACTTCTCTTGCCTGTTTCTGTACCTCTCTTGCCTCTTTTTGCACCTCTGCTGGCTCTTTCTGCACCTCACTTGCTCCTTTCTACAATTCTCTTGCCTCTCTCTGCACCCCTGTTGCTTCATCCTGCACTTTACATGCTTCTTTCTGCACCTGTCTTGCTTCTTTCTGCACCCCTGTTGTCTCTTTATGTACCTCTTTTGCCTCTTTCTGCACTTTTCTTGCCTTTTTGTGCAGTTCGCTTGCCTCTTTCTGCACCTCTGTTGCTTCTTTCTGCACTTCTCTTGCCTCTTTCTGCACTCCTGTTGCTTCATTCTGCACTTTCCATGCTTCTTTCTGCACCTGTCTTGCTTCTTTCTACACCCCTGTTGTCTCTTTATGTACCTCACTTGCCTCTTTCTGCACTTCACTTGCTTTTTTCTGCATCTCTCTTGCCTCTTTCGGCACCTCTGTTGCTTCTTTCTGCACTTCTCTTGCCTCCTTCTGCACATCTTAGTTAGAGTAGTTTTAATCCCCTTGCCCTATTATGTACTAGGGCCATACAGGGGAGGTCATGCCAATCACAGGGGTACCCCAACCCATAGTGTACCCTAGTGTATGTAGGTGTTTTCACTGTATTCTAAGTGTCTTTTAGCATAGCACTGTCTCTAGACCTGGTTAGTCAGAGTCAGTTACCACCTGTACCCGTCAGCAAAAAGTTGGGGGGCCTCTTTCTGCTCCTCTGTTGGTTCTTTGTGCACATCTCTTGCTTCTTTCTGCACCTTTCTTCGTCTTTGTGGACTGCTGTTGCCTCTTTCTGCATTTCTCTTGCTTCTTTCTGCGCCTTTCTTCCTCTTTCTGCACATGTCCTACCTCTGTAAGCATAGTTAGAAATTAGCATTTAAAAAACCTTTGAAATTCACTGAAAAAACCACAGGTTTCAGGGACATTATAGTTAGAAATTAGCATGTAAAAAACCTTTGACATTCACTGAAAAAACCATAGGTTTCAGGGACGTTATAGGTAGAAATTAGCATTTAAAAAACCTTAGAAATTCACTGAAAAAACCACAGGTTTCAGGGACGTTATATTTAGTTGGACATTTCACTCGTACAAAACCAGAGAAATTCGGCCGCTATAGTTAGTTCAGCTAACTATAACTCGCGCCCCCGCAATGCACTGCTGATGACGTCACATATTACATCATTCATGACATGGTCAGTGACATCACTGATGATATCACTGATGACATCTCAAATGACATCACTGATGACATCACTGATGACATCATCCAGTGACTGTGTGTTTCTGTAAAGTTTAAATATGTTTTATATATATATAGGCCAAGGTGTATTGAAGAATGAGTGGGTGTATAAGTGTCTGAATGGATGATTTAGTAGGTGCGTGACTGACTGTATAAGTGAGTGATTAAATGTGTCTTACTGAATGCATGGGTTAGTGACTGATACAGACATTCACACAGTTTAGTTTGTCAGTTGGTGTGTAAGCGGTTGCATGGGTTGGTGAGTAGCTAAATGAGGGTCTATATGGGTTATTGATTAGTTGTCTGAGTATCTGTATGGGTGCCTGAGTGTCTGTGTGGGTGGGTGGGGGGGTGTGTGACTCTGTGCATAGATGTGTGAGTGGGTGATTCACTGGGTGTATGGGTTCAAGAGTGCATCTGTGAAGGGCTGTATGGGTGGGTGAGTGTGTGTATGGGCATGTTGGTGACTGAATGGATGTCTCAGTGGTACATGTGTGAGTAACTGCATATGTGAAAGGCAGTATATGTGAGTGTTGGAGTATATAAATGACTATATGTGAGAGTGAGTGATTGTGAGAGTGGCTGTATGGATGAGTGTGTGCTTGTATTAGTTATTGTATAAGAGTGTAAGTATGTGTTAGTATATGTTTGAATAAGTGAGGTGGTGTGTGTATACTGTATAGGTGAGTAAATGGGATTGTGATTGATTCTTTGCATGACTGACTAGGTGTGTGAGTAACTCTATGGATGAGTGGCGGTGTGTGAGTGTCTGTATAGATATGTGAGTGCATATGATAGTGGCGTATTGATGGTTGACTGCATGTATGAGTGACTGTATGGGTGAATGAGTGGACGTGTTTGTAGACCTAGGAATCAGTGAGTGGGTATGTACTAACTGGTATTGGTGTCTATGGTTTCGAAAATGGTAGTCTGTATTTTAGAGTGGGTGTATCAAAGGTTATATTAGGGTATGAGGAGGTGCATCAGATTATCACGTGGATGATGTCATCAGTGATGTCATTTGAGATGTCATCAGTGATGTCACTGACCATGTCATGAATGATGTAATATGTGACGCCATCAGCAGTGCTTTGCAGGGGCGCGAGTTATAGTTAGCTGAACTAACTATAACGGATGAATTTCTCTGGTTTTGTACGAGTGAAATGTCCAACTAACTATAACGTCCCTGAAACCTGTGGTTTTGTCAGTGAATATATATATATATATATTTATATATATATATATATATATATATATATACTCTGCATAAAGAGATACAACGGCACTCCTCTGTGAGTGTCTATTTAATTTATTTATACGTGTGGGAATGTATGGCATCGTGTTTCAATTGCCCCTGGCAACCTTGTTCACGACAATATGCGCCATCTTGTGTGTGAATAAATACAACAGTGATAATAAACATAAAAAATAGATTTCGTTGCGGGGAATGCTTAGGATATCTCCATCTTTGAGTAAATAAAATTCAAAACATATTACCGCAATAAATTCCAAATTTGATCCACTGCTTAAGCAATTCATTATACAGCCTGCAATTACATACAGTCTTCATTTTCGTTCCTTATACTACAGATAGTTGCACACATTTGTCTCATTTATTTCGAACTTCCAAAGAACATTCTCAATAATTATACATAGTTTAAAAAAATATATCAATAACATTTCCTATAGACTTTAAAACCAATTGCAATAATAACCTGTTATATAACTCATATTCTGTGGCAATTAAAAGTTAGATCGTATTGATTTCATAGGCCAGTGCCTGTTTGTAATCCTCTTTCGCAGTGTCCTGTAACCATTAAAAAGTGCACCTTGCTTAAATAAAAACCTTAATCTATATATTGCTCTGATTAGACATATAACTGTACATACAGATTTTCCAATAGATGTTATGACAACTAATGGGGTGTTGAAAGAATCCGTCTATATTTAGCGTATCAAATTGAAGTGCATTGTGCAAAACTGTGCATAAACATTTAAATTATTGCCAATGACACATTTCATTATCCAAATGGATATAACTGGCCTAAAGATCCCTATACTAAATAGTATAATATATATACAATAAAGGTTAAATCGAACGTTGTGAGTGGTGTCTTCAACTGTGAGCAGTGTTCGATTGGAATATGTTGTGGTCCGCTCTGACCACGAAGACCACCCCACTGTGTAAGAAGCAGGTCCGTGTGCTGAAGGCACAGGAAACGGAACAACGCACCTGTTTTGAGCGGCGTCACGAAAGCAGCAAGTGGGACACTTCCACACAACGACCCAACGGGATCATAATTGAGGAGGTAAAGGAAAAGCGACATCCACTAGGGACAGTATTTTGCCAAGGACTGCATCATCCAGAATGCCTAGCAAGCACGCGCCCAGTGGGGCGGGACCAGAACCTGAGATCACCTGTGATAAACTGTGCAAGCTGCTCCTTTCCCCCTTACACGCCAGCCAGTGAAAAAGGAAACATATCCGAAACGCGTATGGCATATACGGCGTCACGACATGCTGTGAGGACTTGTCTCAGCCTGCTGCTGCCTCCCAAACAATAAAGGGTAAATCGAACGTTGTGTGTGGTGTCTTCAACTGTGAGCAGTGTTCGATTGGAATATATATATATTTATATATATATATATATTCTGCTCCAATGGTTGTCCACCTGGTGAGTAGCACTCGATCAGCAGCTTTGTTTATGATAGGCAAGGACGAGGATCCGCTTGTAGAAGCTGCTCTGTAATGGAAATGCCTGACGCGTTTCGAAGCTCCTTATGCTTCTCTTCAGAGGCTTGAACGGAGACAGTGTGTGCAAACGCTGAGCCCACTTCGCCATTTTCATATTGCACTCCCACCAATGGGAAGCCCGAATGAGACTGTGCATTGTGGGAAATGTGGTCCGGATAGCACACAAATCTTGTCCTGCATGGACTCTGCAATATATATATATGGAAGACACAGTCCTGACTCGCCACATCAACCAGAATGAGAAAAGCAGTTGCGGACCACAATGTGTAAGTTTGCAAGTTAAAGTGCTTTAATTGCAGAAACAAAATTCAGCAGCATCCATTTGATTAGTAGCAAGTGCCCAGCATGACGCGGTTCGACCGCGTTTCCATGGTCTTGATCACATGACGCGCTGGTCAAATCACAGTCATTATATAGTGAACACATCCTTGGTTGAAGGCTCTCAACCACACCCCTGAGCAATAGAACTAGACAAAAGACTCGACATAAATATGAATCATACATATTTATACATTAATGCAGTGATTTATATGTAACACCAGGCATGATTAAGGAGGATAAAACTGAGATGGATAAAACTGTAGAAAGAGGCTAAAAGGCATATAAATACAAAATCTATTAAAAATTCGACCATAGTGGTAAAATACCTGAAATTCATCCACAGTAATACCAATGATATATAATCATTTATACCTCCTCCATATTGTCTGGTACTCATGTTTCACTATTGCACGCTCCCCAGAAAAGTGCTAATGATAAAGTGCAAGTGCAAAATTGTGCAAATACCAAAAAATGTGCAAAGTATAATGTATAGATGACATATTAAAAACAGCGAAGCCTAAGGTATGCCCAATTCATACAACAATAAGTGCAAGTACACTGTAAACATATGGATGAGTGCATACAAAATATTGTATCAATAAAACCATATATATATATATATGCCAAAACACAAACAGTACATATACAAAATATCCGGGCGAAGAATAGCTGACAAGATCAAAACAGATCAGACTGAGCAGACGTCAAAATACCTTAGGGCTAGAGGAAGTTATGTGAATCTTCCCCCATATTCAAACCATTAGGCATCCTTGAGTCTAATTGCAGGATAAAGTGAGAATCGAGCGGGCGCAGTTGCTTCTCCCTGTTGCTGCCACGAATAGATTTAGCAACTGACCCTATTACAAAATATTTCAGGTCATTCAGATTGTTGTTATGGACAAGTTTCAGATGTCGGGCAACTGGGTAATTGGGATCAGAGTTCACCACAGCACGTAGATGTTGGAGTATCTTGTTATACACTTGCAGCTTAGTGCTACCAACATATTTCAATCGACAGGTACACTCTAATACATAGACTGCGTAATCAGTCCGACAGGTGTAGTGACCCTGAATTTTAGATGGTTTTGAGTCAAATGCTGTGGCGTATTCGGTGGTATTGACCCCAAATTTACACGCTCGACAAGAGCTGCACTTAAAGAAACCTGACCTAGATGACACCACGTAACAGATTGACTGACTTCTGGACTACTTTTAATAAGTGCGTCTCTCATAGAGGGAGCACGCCTGAATGTCAATGATGGAAGCTTAGGCAAGATCTGGGACAAAGTCATGTCTGACAAAACTATGGGCCAATGTGTGTTTATTATCTTCCTGATCTGTTTTTCCTGGCGGCTATATGTGGTTATCAATCTGATTTCATCTGATGAGCCAGTTTCATCAATAGGGGCTTTGGGTAGGGGGTTGATATTAGTGGCATTGCCCTGGAGGCATACTTCCCTAGTGTGACTATTAGCATTATTTAGGGCTATTTTGAGCTCTTTTATGTTATAACCCGGTGCGATAAAACACTGAAAAGCTTCAGTCTGGCAAGAAATTAGATCTTTTTCCGAACTGCAAATCCTCCGGATTCTCAAAAACTCCCCATAGGGAATACTCCGGATTAGGTGATTGGGATGGGAGCTTCTGGCGTATACAATCGAGTTACCCGCAGTACTCTTTCTATGGAGCTTTGTGTGTATTGAATTACCCTCGATATATAATTCAACATCCAAAAATTGCACACAATTACTACTGATGTGTGCAGTAAAATTCAAGTTGAGCGTGTTGCTGTTAATGGTGTCAACAAACATTTCGGCGGATTCCATAGAACCTCGCCATACCACACACACGTCATCTATGAATCTCCACCAGTGCAAAACATGAGCGTCGTAAAGAGCTTTGTGGTTGTTTGTGAGGACATGCTCCTCCCACCATCCTACGTGTAAACACGCATAGCTGGGAGAGAAGCATGCCCTCATCGCCACCCCACGGAGCTGTTGATAAACCTCCCTATTAAACAAGAAATAATTGTTCATCAAACAAGTTTCAATCATTTTCAAAATCATTAGGTTGTGCTCGTACAAATGAATGCTGCGCTTGCCTAGAAAATGTCTAATCGCCTCAATGACATCAGTATGGTGTATGCTCGTATAAAGTGAGGTGATGTCCATGACAATTAACAAGCAATCATTCTCCCACTTGATGGTTTGAAGTTTTGATAGAAAGTGGCCAGTGTCTTTGATGAAAGATGGAAGACTTACTACAAAGTCATGTAAAAAGTAATCTACATATTTTGACATAGGCTCTAAAAGACTTCGCTGAGCAGATATTATAGGTCTCCCTGGAACTGGTGTTACATTTTTGTGAACTTTTGGAATAAAATATAACGCAGGGGTTATATGATGTTCATTTTTTAAGAACAGAATTCATTTTTGCTTAGGAGGCCCATACGCTTCCATTGGGCTAAGTCTTTGAAAATCATGTGTTTAACTTGTCTGAGATCTTGAAGAGAAGCTTTTCTGTAACATGCAGCATCCTCTAAGTGACGAAAGGCTTCCTCCATGTATAAGGCCTTGGGCCTCATCACTGTGTTGCCCCCTTTGTCCGCCTGGTTGACAATTAGATCGTTGTTGTCTCGAAGCTTGCGCATCAAATTTGAATACTGTACTTCCAAATGCTGTCTATGATAGTTACTGCGAATGACGGTTCTATTCAATTTTTTGAGTTCCTCGATGACACAGTCAATGAACACGTCATTTGCGTCTTTAGGCATGACTGGAATGAAAGTAGAGGCCGGACGAAAGGGACTATTAATAGTCCTGCTGGTAGTGATGCCAATTTCTGACAAATCACTCTGAGTCGAACTGAGTGTGGCATCATCATCTATATATATATATACACACACACACACATAAAAAATCCCAAAGGAAGAATACAGGCACTCACAGGGTCTACTGTCCAATATTTATTGCAAGTGGCAGGCAAATGCGTTTTGGCAAACATGCCTTTGTCAACGCCTGTTACTCCTAAGTGAACACCAATGAGGCAGTTAGTTACATTTGAACTTGTCCCAAAGTGATGCCATTGGATGGTATAAAGTGAACAATGAAAAAAGGACTGCAACCATCTTTATTATGAACAATCTCCTCACCCGCCATATTTGCATGTCACATTACCATTAGTTGAAGTGGTAGTGCCTATGTTTCTCTGGTTGGTGTAGTCCCGGTAATTTCAATATACCATTAACCTTTAATAGGCTTACTTCGGGGAAGCAACAGAGCACCTTATTAATGAGCTGATATGCAAATACGTTGCACTCCTCCCTCAAATCATGCCCTATATGGGTCGTCACTCATCCCCAAAGCAGCAGCTCTTAGCTTAAATCTGTAAATACATATTCTTTATGGATGGACAATCCGTATGGATTGTCCCAATTATCCATGGATAAAGGCCATTGGGACAATCTGTACGGATACGAGCCAGGTGATCTATGTTTAAATATGTCTGCAGTTGTGGCAAGGGGCATTATTGAAAGGTTTTATTTAATGAAGTGATGTGCTATGAGAGACTATGTATTTATATATATATATATAGGTAGGTAGGTATTCTTACCTGGCATATACTTACTATTTCTTTGTAAAGGCATATGTGTGGTACAGACTTGCATGGTAATGGATGCGTGGTAAAGGTATTGCGTGATAAAGACCGCATTGTAAAGGTTGTTTCCCAACCACATGCACATCTCTCACTTGTCTTCACTTATCTCCAGGCATCAGTGCAGTTACACCTTTGACACAACAGGACATGAGCAGGCTGACCAGAAAACACTGCCCAAAATGCCACATTGTATACACAAAGCTCATGCATCCTAACTCTCACTCTTTTTGCTACTCTATACACCATAGTTTCAGCGACACAAACACAATCATGTCACAACTCACATCATCTCACATTACATCGAAGCAGGTCCTGCATGGACAACTCCAGAAAGCAGCACTTTTCTATCCAAGCATACCTACAGACCGGACTGGTGCACATTTGCAAACATTCATCGGCTCCTCAGGGCTCAGGCGCATGCAGCACCATACAAATGAAAGCACAATGCACTAGGTCATGCTGGAAGAGATGCCACAAAGATGTGATGTACATGGGCCACTTTTTAATCTATGTATTTCACAAATGTATTTCACTTTCATTTAAGTGCCCAGGCCTATTTTCTGTCTCAGTCTGAACCCCTACTCGGTGGGCAACCCAGCCTTGCCTTCCTCTGCCTTCTTGGCACCGACTTATAACGTAAAACTGTCTCCTGTATAGCGCTTCCTTGCTGTACAGATAGCTGCGCTTTATAACTCTAAGATACTGCCCATACATACATACATACATACTGTCACTTTAAGAATGATGTTAATGAAGAGGGAGTGGAAAGAGCAAAGACGGTAACATAAAGTAAGTAAAGATTGCACTGCTGTTTTTAATGCTGGGAACAGAAACCAGGAAAGGACGGCATGGATTCTCCAGCAGCCCTTCCCTCAGAGGCGCCTCACCTTACCCCGCTCTGCGGTCATGCACTCCACAGGTGAATCACTTTTCAACGTTTGCTTCACATCCTCTGTGACCTCGCCAAGGCACTGCTTTGTTACCTGACACACCTTCGCGCTCACACACGGCAGTGATAAGAATTCCCAAGGGCAGAAGGGAAGGTAATCCTCAGTAAAACAGCAGACTGACACCGAGGGCCCAGGGCGTGGCGGCCTGGAGAGGGATCAGCTTCCTTCCCTTGGTCTTTCTGAATGTCTCTCCGTCCCCCTCTCCCATTTCTTTTCTTCAAATACCTAATCCCAATGTTCTGAGAAAGGCATCAGAGACTCTCGCCGACAGCTTCCCAGAAACAGATTAATGGAGCAGAGGCACCTGTGAAAAGGAGGACAGACAGCTTGTCCAATAGCATCTCGTATCTGATTTCCAATCCCTTGTGATCCTGGAGCAGCTGGGTTGCATCAGGCATGCGCTTCTGTGAAGGATGCACTGGGCACCTGCACATTAGATCATCACCCAGTGTATAAAGTGTTTTGTAGATGGGATCCTAGTGTTCAGGTGGACCACTTTTAGGATGATACAGATGCATAGCTGCCAATACAGCAGGGGTTACAGTGGTACTGGAGCCCATAGGGATGGTGGGCCCACTCCATCGGAATTAGAGTTCTATTTTACCACTTAACTACGATAAGAGGCCACCGTATTCCCTGCTTACAACAGAGCCCTTGTCATCCTGGTACACTACCGGTGAGACATCTTTTATTGAACTTCATCTAGTACCAGAGCGGTGCCAAAAAAACTGACCAGCCAGTGTTTCAATGTCTGTGTGCATTGTCCATCTTTCTAACCCTTCAGTGGAAGTTTACGATTCACTAAGGTCTGGAGACCTGAACGCTTCTGTAGATCTCTGTCTCCACCCAAGCCAAGCCACATAGCATAACATTTGGTTATATTGAATCTGACCCCATTGGTCCTCTGAAGTAAAGCTTGACTTCTCACCCTGGCTACTCTGGGTAGGTGAATCATCTAAAGGTCTTGGCTTTCCAAATGAAATGCACCCGAGTTGTGTCTTGTGGACACAAGTGTTAAACAGCAATATCTACACAGGATACTTCCTAGCAACCACAGACTTACCCCATAACCAATAAAAGAAGCCATACAATTTTGACATGCTCTCTGTACTCAATGAATGTATATATAACAAAATAGGGGCCAGATGTACGACCTGCCAAATAGCGCTTTGCAAATTGCGTCGCATTTGCATCTAGCAATTTGCGAGGCGCTATTTGGCATGTACAACAGTGTGTTTAACACTGTTTGCGATTCCCAATGGGGTCGCAAATTGCGAGGCTCATGAATGTTAATGAGCCTCTCGCAATTTGCGAGCCAATTGGGAATGACAAGCCCTCCCAGGAATGGTGGCCTGCTGGGCTCAGCAGACCACCATGTCTGGTACTGCTTTTAAATAAAGCATTTTTTTTTAAAAAATGCAGCCCGTTTTCCTTGAAAGAAAACGGGATGCATTTAAAAAAAATTAAATGAAACGTTTTCATTTAATTTTTTAAGGGCAGGCAGTGGTCCATAATATTGTATGCATTTGCAAAGGGGAAGGGGTCCCCTGGTGACCCCTTCCCATTTGCGAATGCATTACCACCTACTTGAAGTAGGTGGCAATTTGTGAGTGTTTTGCGATCGCAATTGCGGTTGCAAAACATTGGTACATTGCTTTGCGGTCGCTATTAGGAAGGGAACGCCCCTTCCTAATAGCGAGTCACAAAAAAGTATTTTGCAAGTCGCAATTTATTTGCGACTCGCAAAATTCTGTTTGTACATGGGCCCATGCTTTTTAGCGTGAGCAAACGGGTCTAAGACCCGTTTGCGCACGATAAAAAGCGTCGTACATCTGGCCCCAAATGAACAACAAAACATAAACTATATTCATATTGCTGCCTACAAAATACACTTTACAAACAGTACCTGAGTCAAGTTTCTAATGGAATCCTCGAAACTAGGACGAGAAGGTACCGTACCGTACCCCATGGCAGTACAAGGCCATCCCATTGGCAGAAGGCGCACTGTATAAATGTGCATAACATAACAAGAAAACAAGTTCTGTGGTGACACAGTGGCAGATAACATCATGCATAATATAAAAGTCTCTCTTTTTCTCCCCCTCCTCTTTCTCACTCCTTCTACCCCCACTAACCCTTCACCTTCACCCCCACTGCCAAACAAGCAAACAAGGGTGCTACACTTCAAATCTATTCTGTTGAACATGGGAGAGTCAGGAAAGGTCAGGCAGACTAGTTGTATCACAGCAGGATTTGAAAAAGGCTCAGTAGTGTGGCTTCTCTGGTTGCACTCGATCAGAAGGGAAGTTGCTGAGTGAGTTCAGATTGGGAAGAGATGGGCCTGATGCTCACCAAAGGGGGGACCATCTGAAATGAGATCAAATCACTTAATTGAGCATTAGTACACATAACCAAATTTACCCCTTTTCATTGATGTTTGCTGACTAGGATTTCCCCCACCATCAGATTTTTAGCCCTGGTTTGACAGTTAGTGTAATAACAAAAAAGTTTCAAAAAGCAGTATAAGGAGAGGGGTTTGGGTTCCACTCCTTTGCTGTCTTCATCCTTATGAACACCAAAGGGTCTGGACTCCAATCAGTAAGGCTGAGCCCCAATTCACCAATAAACAGCAAAATGCCAGTACTGATACCCAATTCACCGCTTCATATCAGCACATTGAAATTAAACAATGTAACCACAGGACCTCTGTTCCCATATGTTTTAATCAAAATTTATTTTTCAACATAATCACTTCTATGATTTCATGAATTTAATTTAGAAAGCATAAAAAACATTCTTTTCTCCCCACTCGCACTAATTCTTCTTTAAAACATACCTACATTCACTGCCAATTCACTTTCATACCCATTCAACAGGTCGACGCGTTTCGAACACCCTTTACTTCCGGGGTTCTCCTCAGGACCGACAAGCTAAATCCGGCCAGTAGATCAGCCGATCTAAGCTTCTGACAACAACAAACTCTTTTTTGATGGCAGCTAACCACCGCTGCACGACGTTCAATCACCACTGTTTTTTGTTCGAGCTCTTTTTGCTCCTCTAGGAGTCCTGTCTTGTAGTTACTGGACTGCCCCAGAATATAATGAGCACCAACATTGTTCGGTGACCCGCGACGATACCACGCAGTGGAGTACTCGTGTCTTAAAGAAACGGGACACGAACGAATTATTTAATTCCTTCATTATATTCTGGCCAATTGCGTGTATATAAGATGTTCAAATTAAGAATTTTGTGTTCATGTTTAAATTGATTTGTCTTTGGCCTATATTGTAATTGTATTTCCAAATTGGGTACTGTGTTGTATTGGTATGAAGAGGGGTGGGGTGGTAGGCTGCTGGTATGTGTATGGAGTGTGATTAATGGATGATTTGGAAGAATGTTGGTAATGATCAGAAAGAATGGGTATGAAAGTGAATTGGCAGTGAATGTAGGTATGTTTTAAAGAAGAATTAGTGCGAGTGGGGAGAAAAGAATGTTTTTTATGCTTTCTAAATTAAATTCATGAAATCATAGAAGTGATTATGTTGAAAAATAAATTTTGATTAAAACATATGGGAACAGAGGTCCTGTGGTTACATTGTTTAATTTCAATGTGCTGATATGAAGCGGTGAATTGGGTATCAGTACTGGCATTTTGTTGTTTATTGGTCTTCATCCTTATGGCATCAGTCTTGGGAAAAATGTGGTTCTCCAGTGAATGAGTGCAAGTTCTGGAGTCCTTTTGGCTCCAGAGGGATTTCCCTTCACCTAAAATGAATGCCGCATTCAAACGTAATGATGCAGAGGCATTCAAGGGGGAACAGCGATTCAGTACATGAGATAAAAGTCCATGTCATCAGTGTGAACACAAAGTTCTACTGATTAAATTGCTGTATAAGACGCACTGTTTCAGTCATGCTCCCTACCACGAATTACATGTTGCAAGTAGGAGGTAGTAAAATATGGGCGGGGCAAATTTATATTCACTGCACATGTGCATTGTTGTCCTTGCACCTCATCTGCCTCACCGTATTACTAGCCACATCTCAGGCGGTCCTGGTTGCTGTTCTACTTTGCCCCACCCCATTCTCACCACAGCTCATGGCAGTCCAGACATCTTCTCTGCTCCACCATCTTTCTTGCTGCAGTTCAGACAGTCCATGATTTTGCTCTGCTCCACCACTGTGGCTGGTATTATGGCTTTGTAGTGGTTTGAGAGCTTGTTATAAAAGAATCTCTAGCCACAGGATGTACACCAATGCCTTTTTTCTGCCAAACTTTTTTATTCTGTATTTTCCATCACAACAACCACTAATGTCACCAACACAACCACTAGCACCAACACCATTGTCACCATAACCCTCACCATTATTACCATTATCATTCCCATCCCCGTCACCAACTTTGCCACCACCGTTATCACCAATACCATCACTAGAGCGCTGTTGTTATCACCATTACTACCAACACTATCACCCTTATTGTCACAATCATTAGAACCACCACCACAATTTACCAATACCACCACCTTTACTACTATTCTACTGTTATTATTACCATCAATATTACCATCACTATGACCATTACTGACAGAGCGCAAATTCGTTGTTTATTTGTAGGGCTGCGTTATAATCATGGTTAGTCCGCATCCACATGTAATCCGATGTGTTAACGTGAATTGTAATAACATGCAAGAGAATTGTTAGATATTTATTTGTGTAATCAAAGAATTAACGTAGTAAATGTACGAATTTAGTTAAATTACATATGTGTGAAGTATATTCATGACTGATGAACATATCTTTTATAATAGCTTTTATAATGTGTGTATATTAAATGTTCATATATGCATGTATTTTAAATGTGTGCAATGTTCTTATGTTAGCCGAAGACTTGGTAGGCCTAGCTTTCGTTTCTCCCGGGTCGCTCGCGGTTTGAAGGCTGTTAATTAGAATTTATGTGTTTGTGGAATTCTTTCTTTTCTTGTCTCCAATGCAGGTGCAGGAATTCGTCCTCGTTAGAATGAATAACGTCTTTCTTTTAGGAGTTGTAAAGGTTTAGGGAGGAGAGGATGCCTTTGAACAAGCGGAGCCGATAAAGTAGGTGGACGTCATTCGTGTCTGGAAAGGCCCGGGAACCAAGGTCATCGAACAAGAGACTGGATGTCCATTACCTCATGGAACATTACCTAACAAGAAGTGTTTAATTGGATAAAGTGGTCTTGTGATGTATTTAGAGGTGTGGTAATCGACTTTTGTATTGGGGATAGGGACAGAGTCCGATCTTACTTCTGACCCACCTGTAGAGAGGAGAACATCTTAGAACGAGCTCTGTAGCTTTATGCTACTCGACCCAATTGACGTGAGTGCGCTTTCTTAGGAAGTCTTCACGTGCTGACACCTTTCAGGGAGCTTGCCTGGGAAATATTAAGTAGGGATGCCATGTTAGAATAGTGTAGGGACAGACCAATGCTTTTTACTTATGAACTGCCAATGAAGACGTCTCTTGATGTAGTTTCGATAATCTTTTGTGTTCTGATTCTTGAATTGGTGATTATGTGCATGCTGCACCGCCTAAATTTAATTCGTAGATTTGGATTTATATTAGTGCCCATGTACCTTTACACTCTCGTAATGAGGTGTTTGTATGTTCAACTTTTCTTGGCATTGTAATAAATATACTTAACTTAGAGACAGAGTCTGTATTCCTTCGTTAGCATCGGTAATGTATAACTGATAGATGAGTTTTCTCTCCCCCACACTTACATCAGGAATAAAGAGCCATCGGCCAGGGATTCCAGCGTAAGTCTAGAACGTGGAACTAGCTTCTTCAGTTGGTATCAGAAACGGATGGTTTCCTCTTGAAGTGAGGAGAGAATCCAGAAAATCTAGAATAGACCCAGACCCATAGAGCCCCAAAATAGAGCCCAATTATTCAGAGCAGAGAACGACTGACTTTGACAGAGGCCGGCGGAGATTGATGGTGCGGTGAAGACAGAGGTGAACGGTGGCGTGAGTAGGAACAGGGATGTGTGTGTTAGATTGCGGTGCTGATTTGATTGTGTGATGTCTTGCAGAGTTGAGATGAGAGTCGAGTGAATGTGGTTTCGGGCCGAAAGCATGCGGTCCATGAGTTTTGGTTTTGTTTTGTTTATCAGGCTCAAGAGTAGAGTAAGATCCCACCAGGATAAGTTTGTGGATTATGTTAGAACTGGGGGTCTCTAGTTGGCAATGGTTTGCACCTTTGTCCAAATAGGGACCCTTGCTTCTAGTCAGGGAAAGGGGGATACACTCATAAAATAACCCCTGCTCACCCCCTGGTAGCTTGGCACGAGCAGACAGGCTTATCTCAGAGGCAGTGTGTAAAGCATTTGTGAACACATACAATAATACATTGAAAACACTACAAATGGACACCACACCAGTTTAGAAAAATAGATAATCTTTATCTAATCATAAACAAGACCAACACGACAAAAATCACAGTACAGTTATCAAGGTATCTTCAAGAATAGGTTATTCACTTAAATCAAGTTTCTAGCAACAAATAACTCCACCTGGAGTTATTACGACGTCGTGACAGATGAAAATCCCAAAGTACGGCGCCAACCGCGAGGTTCGCGGCGTCGGGCCCACAAAGAATAGTACCTTGGAAAAGCGATGAAAACAAAGACGGTTCACAGCGTCGGGGAGGTGCGGCTTCGTTGGTGCTGTGCGGCGTCGGTTCCTTACGACCCCAGGGGAGGTGTAGACTCTGTTCCTTACTGCAGCGCAGGGGAGGTGAGATGACAGTTCCTTACTGCGTCGGGGAGGTGATGTCACGATGGCGCCGAAACCACGGTTCCTTACCATGTTGCGATGTCGATGGGTTCGGGGTCACCCACGTCGAGGATAGGCTCCGCGATGATGAGACCGGCTTCGGAGTCGATGCTCCACAGCAGCAGGCATCAGGCCTACGTCACAAGTAGGAGCAGCGCTCACTGCTTCGGGAAGGTTACGGCGTCGCTCGCTGGCTTGGATGTGGCACGGCAGCTGGCGTTTTGGCCTACGTCGCAAGACGGAGCAGCGCTCACGGCTTCGGTGCAGGTTATGGCGTCGCTCGCCGGCGTCGGTGTTGCAATTTCCTTCTGTAGCAGCTAAAACAGTAGTTCTAGATGCAGGCAGACAGAAGGGGTGAAGTCTTGGTGTCCCTGTGACTTCAGACAGGAGGCAAGCTCAGTTCAAGCCCTTGGAGATCTTCCTCAAGATGACAAAGCAAACAGCAAAGTCTTTTCTCCTCTCCTTGGCAGAAAGTAACCACTGCAGGCCAACCCCAGACAGCAAACAGCACAGGGGCAGTACTCCTCCTTCAGCTTCTCTGGTTCTTCTCCTTGGCAAAGGTTTCTTGATTTCACAGAAGTGATCTAAAGTTCTGGGGTCTGGGTCCCCCTTTTTATACACCCAAATCCTTTGTCTCTGAAGGCAGAGAGTGTCTGTACCTAGTCCAAACCAGTTCTGTCCTCCTGGGTGCAGCTTCCTGGCAGGAGGTGGAGACAGCATTGTTTGAGAGCAGACCTGGCCCAGGTAGCTGAAAGGAAATCTCCTCCCCCTACTCTCTATTCTATGAGGGTTCAGGTCAGTGAAAGGAAATCTCCGCCCCCTACTCTCTATTCAATGCAGGTCCTATTCAGCCCAGCCCTGACCCATCAGACTGCTGGAGCCAAGGCTCTCTCCAGCCTCCTGTCACTCACAACCCAGACATGGAATACACAAACGTAGCAGAGGCATGCTGGATGGTTAGGCAAAAAAATACCTACTTTCTAAAAGTGGTATTTTCAAACACAGAAAGTAAAAATCACCCTCACTAAAAGATGTATTTTAACATTCTGAGTTCAGGCATACTAAACTCGAATTTCTACCTGGTTCCCTGGGTCAGTTAGGATTATAAGATGTTATAATCAAACTGCCCCTTCTAGCCTATGGGAACAGATAGCCTTGCAATAGTGAAAAACGAAATTGGCTGTAATTCACTATCAGGACATGCAACACACATCAGGGCATGTCCTACCTTTTACATACAATGCACCCTGCCCTGGGGCTTACCTTAGGGGTGACTAATATGTAGAAAAGGGAAGGTTTAGGGACTGGCAAGTGGGTGCACTTGCCAAGTCGACATGGCAGTCCCAGACTGCACACAGGCTCTGCAATGGCAGGCCTGAGCCATATTTTACAAGGCTGCTTCTGTGGGTGGCACAACAAGTGCTGCAAGCCCACCAGAAGCATTTGATTTACAGGCCCTGGGCACTCATGGTGCACTGTACTAGGGTCTAACAAGTAAATCAAATAAGCCAATCATGGAGTCACTAATCCATTACAACAATTTACAATGGAGAGCATATGCACTTTAGCACTGATCAGCAGTGAAAAAGTGCCCAGAGTCATAAAACCACCAACAACAGGTCAGAAAATATACAGGAGGAAGGCAAAAAGTTCAGGGATGACCCTGCAAAAAGGGCCAAGTCCAACACAACCCCCTTCAAGCCTAAACGCAGGGTAGACCAATCACTACCTTGATGTGCTTCCCTGCTTTGGGCGATAGAACATGGACCCTGGCCCGCAACTGCAGGGGTAAACTCCAGTTCTACGCCAATCTGAACCCATTTGGATCCCTCTGTCCATACTCTCAGGGCCCACTAAGCTAACCCATGGGGAACCCTTCTCCTCACCTGTGGACACCATCTGTGCAGCACCTAACCTTAGCTTGCTCACAGTTGTGTCCCAACAGACAGACAGTACCCACATGGCCAACACAAAGGTGTGGCCCAGTCCACCCCCGGGGTGTGACTCCGGTCCCGCTCCCAGGGGTAACTCTGTCCACCAGGACAGGACAGCAAGCCACAGTGGCCACTGACAGTTGTCAGTGATGAGACCCAGGCCTTATGCCTCCTAGGGATCTCAAACCTCTGTGGCGTCAGAGAGCGGGGGGGCAGTAGCCCCAGGTGCCTGGCACCCTTGGTCCACTCTCCCTCCTGTCAGGTCAGGTATGATATCCTGACACTGACCCACCAACCCCGGGCCTGTACCTGGTGGCTGGACGGGAGACTGGGGTGGGCTTTCCCACACCCGGTCCTCCTCCTCGGGGCTCTGTACCCTCCCACCTGGAGCAGTACCCCCTTCCAGAATTATCAGGGCACCTGTGGCAGGTGTCCTGCACAATTTGCCCACCAGTTCAGGGCTTCTATCCTGCAACTGGGACCCCAGCTTAGGGTCTGTACCCTTAGACTGGGCAGAGGTCAGGGTGAGGCTGCCCTCTCCCCGCCCCCCTTACTGGGGTCCTGCATCCTCCCACCTGGAGTGGTGCTCCCAGAGGACAAACTGGTGGGACACTGATTACAGTTGTCCTTCCCTCCAGGTCAGGCAACACCTGAACCTGGCTTCCCAACCCAGGTACTAAACCCTGTGGTTGAACACTTGCCAGGCGCACCAGGACTTCCTGGGGAGCACATATGCCCCCCAAGGATGACACATAACTCATGTGTCATGTGACAGTCTGCCTGGCGCAGATCTCCCGACCCCTGTCCATCTGACAGTGCGTGAAGATCCCCCAGGACAGAAGTGGTGTCACCATGGTCATTCCTTGGAGACTCAGCCCTTCTGGCTGGCCCCTGACCCATTGGTTCTTCCACTGGGGACTCTTTCCCCCTCTCACCCCTCAATCTGGACCTCTGCACCCTCCACTTAGGAGTGGCACTGCCAGACACCAGAACTGATGGAGGTCTGCTTACAGACACTCCACATTCCCCTGACACTAGGGGATCCCCCTCAAATAGACTACTAGCACAGCTTAGGCTCCCTACCTGGTGTTCCCTTAAGGAACCATCCAGGCCCTGAGACTGAGGTTGGGCACTATCGGGATATATCCCAGTCTCACTCCTTCTCCTAGGAGACAGGACATGAGGCCCTACAACATTCCCACTACAACGGGACCTAGCTGGGCTACTCTGAACCTCTCCCACCACTCTGGGTTGGAAGATACCTGAGCCACTCCTTTTAGGGTCACTCCCCAATGCCTCTTCAGAACCTTTGGCAACCACCCAGAGGTCTGCCTCCTGTGCGAGCTCCCTGGGATCAGAGAACTCACACTCCAACAGGTGTTGGCATAGCTCTGGAAAACAGGGACTTACAATATGCTCTCCCCAATTGAATCGCACAGCCCCACACATGTGTTAACCAAACTATCCTTCACCTCACCATCCAGTGCCTCGCACACGTATTCCCCACCCCTCTCCTGAGATTGGCAAGACAGTATCTGACTGTCTCTGTCACTCAACCCACACTCTTCTGGGCGGTCTCCACACTCACACACCAGGATTTCAACCATGGGGGAACCCCTCTCATTTAGAGTCAGTAGAGTGCCCCGCCCACTACTAGGACCATGAACCCCTGCGTCAGTTACCCAATTTACCTCAGGGACACTGCGCACCACTGGAGCTACCTCATATCCTTGAACCCCTTGGTGTATGTTAACCCCCTCCTTCAAGTCAGGCGTCACATCTCTGGGTGTATGTACTGCTCCCTTAGCACTAGATAACTCAATTTTGCTGCCACCATCTGAGCTGGACTCCACCTCCAACTCAGCCAAGCTCACTTCCTGAGCTACACACATTTCTTCTTCTTGGGTTAAGGCCCTCTTAACCTCAGCCCTCTCGAGTTCCTCATCAAGCTCTCTCAGCCTCTGCTCACAAGCCAGAAGCCCTTCATCTTTCTCTGTTTCTCCCTCACTTTCAGAGAATTCCTCCTCCTCAGACTCATTTGGTAGTGTTAGCATCCAGCGGGGTAGTTCATACTGAAATAGGGCTGTCTCTAGATCCTCCCTGGACCTTCTCTTCACAGGCAGCCCCCTTTCCTTGCAGAACACACGTAGCTCCCTCATTGTATACATGAACATGTGCCAGAAGTCAAGTCCCATCTTGTTAAGACTTCACAGGTGCAACAACTAACCAGAGTCTTAGTAAAAAATACTTCCAGGAGGACACCAGAGAACAGAAAAACAGTATGTAGTTGCGTTTGATCTGCACTCACTAGTAGTGTACACCAGTCACTGTATATGAATCACAAATGCAAGTCCAAATCCTCACCGCTGACCACCAATGTTAGAACTGGGGGTCTCTAGTTGGCAATGGTTTGCACCTTTGTCCAAATAGGGACCCTTGCTTCTAGTCAGGGAAAGGGGGATACACTCCTAAAATAACCCCTGCTCACCCCCTGGTAGCTTGGCACGAGCAGACAGGCTTATCTCAGAGGCAGTGTGTAAAGCATTTGTGAACACATACAGTAATACAGTGAAAACACTACAAATGGAAACCACACCAGTTTAGAAAAATAGATAATCTTTATCTAATCATAAACAAGACCAATACCACAAACATCCACAGTACAGTTATCAAGGTATCTTCAAGTATATGTTATTCACTTAAATCAAGTTTCTAGCAGCAAATAACTTCACCTGGAGTTATTACGACGTCGCGACAGATGAAAATCCCAAAGTACGGCGCCAACCGCGAGGTTCGCGGCGTCGGGCCCACAAAGAACAGTACCTTGGAAAAGCGATGAAAACAAAGACGGTTCACGGCGTCTGGGAGGTGCGGCTTCGTTGGCGCTGCGCGGCGTCGGTTCCTTACGACCCCAGGGGAGGTGTAGACTCTGTTCCTGACTGCAGCGCAGGGGAGATGAGACGACGGTTCCTTACTGTGTCGGGGAGGTGACGTCACGATGGCGCCGAAACCACGGTTCCTTGGGATGACGATGGGTTCGGGGTCACCCACGTTGAGGATCGGCTCCGCGATGATGAGACCGGCTTCGGAGTCGATACGGCACAGCAGCAGGCATCAGGCCTACGTCGCAAATCGGAGCAGCGCTCACGGCTTCAGGCAGGTTACGGCGTCGCTCGCTGGCGTCGATGTTGCACGGCAGCTGGCGTTTTGGCCTACGTCGCAAGACAGAGCAGCGATCATGGCTTCGGTGCAGGTTACGGCGTCGCTCGCCGGCATCGGTGTTGCAATTTCCTTCTGTAGCAGCTAAAACAGCAGTTCTAGATGCGGGCAGACAGAAGGGGTGAAGTCTTGGTATCCCTGTGACTTCAGACAGGAGGCAAGCTCAGTTCAAGCCCTTGGAGATCTTCCTCAAGATGACAAAGCAAACAGCAAAGTCTTTTCTCCTCTCCTTGGCAGAAAGTAACCACTGCAGGCCAACCCCAGACAGTAACACCACAGGGGCAGTACTCCTCCTTCAGCTTCTCCGGTTCTTCTCCTTGGCAAAGGTTTCTTGATTTCCCAGAAGTGATCTAAAGTTCTGGGGTCTGGGTCCCCCTTTTTATACACCCAAATCCTTTGTCTCTGAAGGCAGAGAGTGTCAGTACCTAGTCCAAACCAGTTCTGTCCTCCTGGGTGCAGCTTCCTGGCAGGAGGTGGAGACAGTATTGTTTGAGAGCAGACCTGGCCCAGGTAGCTGAAAGGAAATCTCCTCCCCCTACTCTCTATTCTATGAGGGCTCAGGTCAGTGAAAGGAAATCTCCGCCCCCTACTCTCTATTCAATGCAGGTCCTATTCAGCCCAGCCCTGACCCATCAGACTGCTGGAGCCAAGGCTCTCTCCAGCCTCTTGTCACTCACAACCCTGACATGGATTACACAAACCTAGCAGAGGCATGCTGGATGGTTAGGCAAGAAAATACCTACTTTCTAACAGAATGTAAAAATCACCCTCACTAAAAGATGTATTTTAACATTCTGAGTTCAGGCATACTAAACTCAAATTTTTACCTGGTTCCCTGGGTCAGTTAGGATTATAAGATGTTATAATCAAACTGCCCATTATGGCCTATGGGAACAGGTAGCCTTGCAATAGTGAAAAACGAAATTGGCTGTAATTCACTATCAGGACATGCCACACACATACCTTTTACATACAATGCACCCTGCCCTGGGGCCTACCTTAGGGGTGACTAATATGTAGAAAAGGGAAGGTTTAGGGACTGGCAAGTGGGTGCACTTGCCAAGTCGACATGGCAGTCCCAGACTGCACACAGGCTCTGCAATGGCAGGCCTGAGCCATATTTTACAAGGCTGCTTCTGTGGGTGGCACAACCAGTGCTGCAAGCCCAACAGAAGCATTTGATTTACAGGCCCTGGGCACTCATGGTGCACTGTACTAGGGTCTAACAAGTAAATCAACTAAGCCAATCATGGAGTCACTAATCCATTACAACAATTTACAATGGAGAGCATATGCACTTTAGCACTGATCAGCAGTGAAAAAGTGCCCAGAGTCATAAAACCACCAACAACAGGTCAGAAAATATACAGGAGGAAGGCAAAAAGTTCAGGGATGACCCTGCAAAAACGGCCAAGTCCAACACAACCCCCTTCAAGCCTAAACGCAGGGTAGACCAATCACTACCTTGATGTGCTTCCCTGCTTTGGGCAATAGAACATGGACCCTGGCCCGCAACTGCAGGGGTAAACTCCAGTTCTACGCCAATCTGAACCCATTTGGATCCCTCTGTCCATACTCTCAGGGCCCACTAAGCTAACCCATGGGGAACCCTTCTCCTCACCTGTGGACACCATCTGTGCAGCACCTAACCTTAGCTTGCTCACAGGTGTGTCCCAACAGACAGACAGTACCCACATGGCCAACACAAAGGTGTGGCCCAGTCCACCCCCGGGGTGTGACTCCGGTCCCCCTCCCAGGGGTAACTCTGTCCACCAGGACAGGACAGCAAGCCACAGTGGCCACTGACAGTTGTCAGTGATGAGACCCAGGCCTTATGCCTCTCAGGGCTCTCAAACCTCTGTGGCATCAGAGAGCGGGGGGGCAGTAGCCCCAGGTGCCTGGCACCCTTGGTCCACTCTCCCTCCTGTCAGGTCAGGTATGATATCCTGACACTGACCCACCAACCCCGGGCCTGTACCTGGTGGCTGGACGGGAGACTGGGCTGGGCTTTCCCACACCCGGTCCTCCTCCTCGGGGCTCTGTACCCTCCCACCTGGAGCGGTACCCCCTTCCAGAATTATCAGGGCACCTGTGGCAGGTGTCCTGCACAATTTGCCCACCAGTTCAGGGCTTCTATCTTGCAACTGGGACCCCAGCTTAGGGTCTGTACCCTTAGACTGGGCAGAGGTCAGGGTGAGGCTGCCGTCTCCCCGCCCCCCTTACTGGGGTCCTGCATCCTCCCACCTGGAGTGGTGCTCCCAGAGGACAAACTGGTAGGGACACTGATTACAGTTGTCCTTCCCTCCAGGTCAGGCAACACCTGAACCTGGCTTCCCAACCCAGGTACTAACCCCTGTGGTTGAACACTTGCCAGGCGCACCAGGACTTCCTGGGGAGCACATATGCCCCCCAAGGATGACACATAACTCATGAGTCATGTGACAGTCTGCCTGGCGCAGATCTCCCGACCCCTGTCCATCTGACAGTGCGTGAAGATCCCCCAGGACAGAAGTGGTGTCACCATGGTCATTCCTTGGAGACTCAGCCCTTCTGGCTGGCCCCTGACCCACTGGTTCTTCCACTGGGGACTCTTTCCCCCTCTCACCCCTCAATCTGGACCTCTGCACCCTCCACTTAGGAGTGGCACTGCCAGACACCAGAACTGATGGAGGTCTGCTTACAGACACTCCACATTCCCCTGACACTAGGAGATCCCCCTCAAATAGACTACTAGCACAGCTTAGGCTCCCTACCTGGTGTTCCCTTAAGGAACCATCCAGGCCCTGAGACTGAGGTTGGGCACTATCGGGATATATCCCAGTCTCACTCCTTCTCCTAGGAGACAGGACGTGAGGCCCTACAACAATCCCACTACAACGGGACCTAGCTGGGCTACTCTGAACCTCTCCCACCACTCTGGGTTGGAAGATACCTGAGCCACTCCTTTTAGGGTCACTCCCCAATGCCTCTTCAGAACCTTTGGCAACCACCCAGAGGTCTGCCTCCTGTGCGAGCTCCCTGGGATCAGAGAACTCACACTCCAACAGGTGTTGGCATAGCTCTGGAAAACAGGGACTTACAATATGCTCTCCCCCAATTGAATCGCACAGCCCCACACATGTGTTAACCAAACTATCCTTCACCTCACCATCCAGTGCCTCGCACACGTATTCCCCACCCCTCTCCTGAGATTGGCAAGACAGTATCTGACTGTCTCTGTCACTCAACCCACACTCTTCTGGGCGGTCTCCACACTCACACACCAGGATTTCAACCATGGGGGAACCCCTCTCCCTGTACCTCTCATCTAGAGTCAGTAGAGTGCCCCGCCCACTACTAGGTCCATGAACCCCTGCGTCAGTTACCCAATTTACCTCAGGGACACTGCGCACCACTGGAGCTACCTCATATCCTTGAACCCCTTGGTGTATGTTAACCCCCTCCTTCAAGTCAGGCGTCACATCTCTGGGTGTATGTACTGTTCCCTTAGCACTAGATAACTCAATTTTGCTGCCACCATCTGAGCTGGACTCCACCTCCAACTCAGCCAAGCTCACTTCCTGAGCTACACACATTTCTTCTTCTTGGGTTAAGGCCCTCTTAACCTCAGCCCTCTCGAGTTCCTCATCAAGCTCTCTCAGCCTCTGCTCACAAGCCAGAAGCCCTTCATCTTTCTCTGTTTCTCCCTCACTTTCAGAGAATTCCTCCTCCTCAGACTCATTTGGTAGTGTTAGCATCCAGCGGGGTAGTTCATACTGAAATAGGGCTGTCTCTAGATCCTCCCTGGACCTTCTCTTCACAGGCAGCCCCCTTTCCTTGCAGAACACACGTAGCTCCCTCATTGTATACATGAACATGTGCCAGAAGTCAAGTCCCATCTTGTTAAGACTTCACAGGTGCAACAACTAACCAGAGTCTTAGTAAAAAAAATACTTCCAGGAGGACACCAGAGAACAGAAAAACAGTATGTAGTTGCGTTTGATCTGCACTCACTAGTAGTGTACACCAGTCACTGTATATGAATCACAAATGCAAGTCCAAATCCTCACCGCTGACCACCAATGTTAGAACTGGGGACCCTTGCTTCTAGTCAGGGAAAGGGGGATACACTCCTAAAATAACCCCTGCTCACCCCCTGGTAGCTTGGCACGAGCAGACAGGCTTATCTCAGAGGCAGTGTGTAAAGCATTTGTGAACACATACAGTAATACAGTGAAAACACTACAAATGGAAACCACACCAGTTTAGAAAAATAGATAATCTTTATCTAATCATAAACAAGACCAATACCACAAACATCCACAGTATAGTTATCAAGGTATCTTCAAGAATACGTTATTCACTTAAATCAAGTTTCTAGCAGCAAATAACTTCACCTGGAGTTATTACGACGTCGCGACAGATGAAAATCCCAAAGTACGGCGCCAACCGCGAGGTTCGCGGAGTCGGGTCCACAAAGAACAGTACCTTGGAAAAGCGATGAAAACAATCCCGGTTCACGGCGTCTGGGAGGTGCGGCTTCGTTGGCGCTGCGCGGCGTCGGTTCCTTACGACCCCAGGGGAGGTGTAGAATCTGTTCCTTACTGCAGCGCAGGGGAGATGAGACGACGGTTCCTTACTGTGTCGGGGAGGTGACGTCACGATGGCGCTGAAACCACGGTTCCTTACGATGTCGATGGGTTCGGGGTCACCCACGTCGAGGATCGGCTCCGCGATGATGAGACCGGCTTTGGAGTCGATGCGGCACAGCAGCAGGCATCAGGCCTACGTCGCAAGTCGGAGCAGCGCTCACGGCTTCAGGCAGGTTACGGCGTCGCTCGCTGGCGTCGATGTGGCACGGCAGCTGGCGTTTTGGCCTACGTCGCAAGACGGAGCAGCGATCATGGCTTCGGTGCAGGTTACGGCGTCGCTCGCCGGCATCGGTGTTGCAATTTCCTTCTGTAGCAGCTAAAACAGCAGTTCTAGATGCGGGCAGACAGAAGGGGTGAAGTCTTGGTATCCCTGTGACTTCAGACAGGAGGCAAGCTCAGTTCAAGCCCTTGGAGATCTTCCTCAAGATGACAAAACAAACAGCAAAGTCTTTTCTCCTCTCCTTGGCAGAAAGTAACCACTGCAGGCCAACCCCAGACAGTAACAGCACAGGGGCAGTACTCCTCCTTCAGCTTCTCCGGTTCTTCTCCTTGGCAAAGGTTTCTTGATTTCCCAGAAGTGATCTAAAGTTCTGGGGTCTGGGTCCCCCTTTTTATACACCCAAATCCTTTGTCTCTGAAGGCAGAGAGTGTCAGTACCTAGTCCAAACCAGTTCTGTCCTCCTGGGTGCAGCTTCCTGGCAGGAGGTGGAGACAGCATTGTTTGACAGCAGACCTGGCCCAGGTAGCTGAAAGGAAATCTCCTCCCCCTACTCTCTATTCTATGAGGGCTCAGGTCAGTGAAAGGAAATCTCCGCCCCCTACTCTCTATTCAATGCAGGTCCTATTCAGCCCAGCCCTGACCCATCAGACTGCTGGAGCCAAGGCTCTCTCCAGCCTCTTGTCACTCACAACCCTGACATGGAATACACAAACCTAGCAGAGGCATGCTGGATGGTTAGGCAAGAAAATACCTACTTTCTAAAAGTGGTATTTTCAAACACAGAATGTAAAAATCACCCTCACTAAAAGATGTATTTTAACATTCTGAGTTCAGGCATACTAAACTCAAATTTTTACCTGGTTCCCTGGGTCAGTTAGGATTATAAGATGTTATAATCAAACTGCCCATTATGGCCTATGGGAACAGGTAGCCTTGCAATAGTGAAAAACGAAATTGGCTGTAATTCACTATCAGGACATGCCACACGCATACCTTTTACATACAATGCACCCTGCCCTGGGGCCTACCTTAGGGGTGACTAATATGTAGAAAAGGGAAGGTTTAGGGACTGGCAAGTGGGTGCACTTGCCAAGTCGACATGGCAGTCCCAGTCTGCACACAGGCTCTGCAATGGCAGGCCTGAGCCATATTTTACAAGGCTGCTTCTGTGGGTGGCACAACCAGTGCTGCAAGCCCAACAGAAGCATTTGATTTACAGGCCCTGGGCACTCATGGTGCACTGTACTAGGGTCTAACAAGTAAATCAAATAAGCCAATCATGGAGTCACTAATCCATTACAACAATTTACAATGGAGAGCATATGCACTTTAGCACTGATCAGCAGTGAAAAAGTGCCCAGAGTCATAAAACCACCAACAACAGGTCAGAAAATATACAGGAGGAAGGCAAAAAGTTCAGGGATGACCCTGCAAAAAGGGCCAAGTCCAACACAACCCCCTTCAAGCCTAAACGCAGGGTAGACCAATAACTACCTTGATGTGCTTCCCTGCTTTGGGCGATAGAACATGGACCCTGGCCCGCAACTGCAGGGGTAAACTCCAGTTCTACGCCAATCTGAACCCATTTGGATCCCTCTGTCCATACTCTCAGGGCCCACTAAGCTAACCCATGGGGAACCCTTCTCCTCACCTGTGGACACCATCTGTGCAGCACCTAACCTTAGCTTGCTCACAGGTGTGTCCCAACAGACAGACAGTACCCACATGGCCAACACAAAGGTGTGGCCCAGTCCACCCCCGGGGTGTGACTCCGGTCCCCCTCCCAGGGGTAACTCTGTCCACCAGGACAGGACAGCAAGCCACAGTGGCCACTGACAGTTGTCAGTGATGAGACCCAGGCCTTATGCCTCTCAGGGCTCTCAAACCTCTGTGGCATCAGAGAGCGGGGGGGCAGTAGCCCCAGGTGCCTGGCACCCTTGGTCCACTCTCCCTCCTGTCAGGTCAGGTATGATATCCTGACATTGACCCACCAACCCCGGGCCTGTACCTGGTGGCTGGACGGGAGACTGGGGTGGGCTTTCCCACACCCGGTCCTCCTCCTCGGGGCTCTGTACCCTCCCACCTGGAGCGGTACCCCCTTCCAGAATTATCAGGGCACCTGTGGCAGGTGTCCTGCACAATTTGCCCACCAGTTCAGGGCTTCTATCCTGCAACTGGGACCCCAGCTTAGGGTCTGTACCCTTAGACTGGGCAGAGGTCAGGGTGAGTCTGCCATCTCCCTGCCCCCCTTACTGGGGTCCTGCATCCTCCCACCTGGAGTGGTGCTCCCAGAGGACAAACTGGTAGGGACACTGATTACAGTTGTCCTTCCCTCCAGGTCAGGCAACACCTGAACCTGGCTTCCCAACCCAGGTACTAACCCCTGTGGTTGAACACTTGCCAGGCGCACCAGGACTTCCTGGGGAGCACATATGCCCCCCAAGGATGACACATAACTCATGTGTCATGTGACAGTCTGCCTGGCGCAGATCTCCCGACCCCTGTCCATCTGACAGTGCGTGAAGATCCCCCAGGACAGAAGTGGTGTCACCATGGTCATTCCTTGGAGACTCAGCCCTTCTGGCTGGCCCCTGACCCATTGGTTCTTCCACTGGGGACTCTTTCCCCCTCTCACCCCTCAATCTGGACCTCTGCACCCTCCACTTAGGAGTGGCACTGCCAGACACCAGAACTGATGGAGGTCTGCTTACAGACACTCCACATTCCCCTGACACTAGGAGATCCCCCTCAAATAGACTACTAGCACAGCTTAGGCTCCCTACCTGGTGTTCCCTTAAGGAACCATCCAGGCCCTGAGACTGAGGTTGGGCACTATCGGGATATATCCCAGTCTCACTCCTTCTCCTAGGAGACAGGACGTGAGGCCCTACAACATTCCCACTAAACGGGACCTAGCTGGGCTACTCTGAACCTCTCCCACCACTCTGGGTTGGAAGATACCTGAGCCACTCCTTTTAGGGTCACTCCCCAATGCCTCTTCAGAACCTTTGGCAACCACCCAGAGGTCTGCCTCCTGTGCGAGCTCCCTGGGATCAGAGAACTCACACTCCAACAGGTGTTGGCATAGCTCTGGAAAACAGGGACTTACAATATGCTCTCCCCCAATTGAATCGCACAGCCCCACACATGTGTTAACCAAACTATCCTTCACCTCACCATCAAGTGCCTCGCACACGTATTCCCCACCCCTCTCCTGAGATTGGCAAGACAGTATCTGACTGTCTCTGTCACTCAACCCACACTCTTCTGGGCGGTCTCCACACTCACACACCAGGATTTCAACCATGGGGGAACCCCTCTCCCTGTACCTCTCATCTAGAGTCAGTAGAGTGCCCCGCCCACTACTAGGACCATGAACCCCTGTGTCAGTTTCCCAATTTACCTCAGGGACACTGCGCACCACTGGAGCTACCTCATATCCTTGAACCCCTTGGTGTATGTTAACCCCCTCCTTCAAGTCAGGCGCCACATCTCTGGGTGTATGTACTGCTCCCTTAGCACTAGATAACTCAACTTTGCTGCCACCATCTGAGCTGGACTCCACCTCCAACTCAGCCAAGCTCACTTCCTGAGCTACACACATTTCTTCTTCTTGGGTTAAGGCCCTCTTAACCTCAGCCCTCTCGAGTTCCTCATCAAGCTCTCTCAGCCTCTGCTCACAAGCCAGAAGCCCTTCATCTTTCTCTGTTTCTCCCTCACTTTCAGAGAATTCCTCCTCCTCAGACTCATTTGGTAGTGTTAGCATCCAGCGGGGTAGTTCATACTGAAATAGGGCTGTCTCTAGATCCTCCCTGGACCTTCTCTTCACAGGCAGCCCCCTTTCCTTGTAGAACACATGTAGCTCCCTCATTGTATACATGAACATGTGCCAGAAGTCAAGTCCCATCTTGTCAAGACTTCACAGGTGCAACAACTAACCAGAGTCTTAGTAAAAAAAATACTTCCAGGAGGACACCAGAGAACAGAAAAACAGTATGTGGTTGCGTTTGATCTGCACTCACTAGTAGTGTACACCAATCACTGTATATGAAACACAAATGCAAGTCCAAATCCTCACCGCTGACCACCAATGTTAGAACTGGGGGTCTCTAGTTGGCAATGGTTTGCACCTTTGTCCAAATAGGGACCATTGCTTCTAGTCAGGGAAAGGGGGATACACTCCTAAAATAATCCCTGCTCACCCCCTGGTAGCTTGGCACGAGCAGACAGGCTTATCTCAGAGGCAGTGTGTAAAGCATTTGTTAACACATACAGTAATACAGTGAAAACACTACAAATGGAAACCACACCAGTTTAGAAAAATAGATAATCTTTATCTAATCATAAACAAGACCAATACCACAAACATCCACAGTACAGTTATCAAGGTATCTTCAAGAATACGTTATTCACTTAAATCAAGTTTCTAGCAGCAAATAACTTCACCTGGAGTTATTACGACGTCGCGACAGATGAAAATCCCAAAGTACGGCGCCAACCGCGAGGTTCGCGGCGTCGGGCCCACAAAGAACAGTACCTTGGAAAAGCGATGAAAACAAAGACGGTTCACGGCATCTGGAAGGTGCGGCTTCGTTGGCGCTGCGCGGCGTCGGTTCCTTATGACCCCAGGGGAGGTGTAGACTCTCTTCCTTACTGCAGCGCAGGGGAGATGACACGACGGTTCCTTACTGTGTCGGGGAGGTGACGTCACGATGGCACCGAAACCACGGTTCCTTACGATGTCGGGATGTCGATGGGTTCGGGGTCACCCACGTCGAGGATCGGCTCCGCGATGATGAGACCGGCTTCGGAGTCGATGCGGCACAGCAGCAGGCATCAGGCCTACGTCGCAAGTCGGAGCAGCGCTCACGGCTTCAGGCAGGTTACGGCGTCGCTCGCTGGCGTCGATGTGGCACGGCAGCTGGCGTTTTGGCCTACGTCGCAAGACGGAGCAGCGATCATGGCTTCGGTGCAGGTTACGGCGTCGCTCGCCGGCATCGGTGTTGCAATTTCCTTCTGTAGCAGCTAAAACAGCAGTTCTAGATGCGGGCAGACAGAAGGGGTGAAGTCTTGGTATCCCTGTGACTTCAGACAGGAGGCAAGCTCAGTTCAAGCCCTTGGAGATCTTCCTCAAGATGACAAAGCAAACAGCAAAGTCTTTTCTCCTCTCCTTGGCAGAAAGTAACCACTGCAGGCCAACCCCAGACAGCAAACAGCACAGGGGCAGTACTCCTCCTTCAGCTTCTCCGGTTCTTCTCCTTGGCAAAGGTTTCTTGATTTCCCAGAAGTGATCTAAAGTTCTGGGGTCTGGGTCCCCCTTTTATACACCCAAATCCTTTGTCTCTGAAGGCAGAGAGTGTCAGTGCCTAGTCCAAACCAGTTCTGTCCTCCTGGGTGCAGCTTCCTGGCAGGAGGTGGAGACAGCATTGTTTGAGAGCAGACCTGGCCCAGGTAGCTGAAAGGAAATCTCCTCCCCCTACTCTCTATTCTATGAGGGCTCAGGTCAGTGAAAGGAAATCTCCGCCGCCTACTCTCTATTCAATGCAGGTCCTATTCAGCCCAGCCCTGACCCATCAGACTGCTGGAGCCTAGGCTCTCTCCAGCCTCTTGTCACTCACAACCCTGACATGGAATACACAAACCTAGCAGAGGCATGCTGGATGGTTAGGCAAGAAAATACCTACTTTCTAAAAGTGGTATTTTCAAACACAGAATGTAAAAATCACCCTCACTAAAAGATGTATTTTAACATTCTGAGTTCAGGCATACTAAACTCAAATTTTTACCTGGTTCCCTGGGTCAGTTAGGATTATAAGATGTTATAATCAAACTGCCCGTTATGGCCTATGGGAACAGGTAGCCTTGCAATAGTGAAAAACGAAATTGGCTGTAATTCACTATCAGGACATGCCACACACATACCTTTTACATACAATGCACCCTGCCCTGGGGCCTACCTTAGGGGTGACTAATATGTAGAAAAGGGAAGGTTTAGGGACTGGCAAGTGGGTGCACTTGCCAAGTCGACATGGCAGTCCCAGACTGCACACAGGCTCTGCAATGGCAGGCCTGAACCATATTTTACAAGGCTGCTTCTGTGGGTGGCACAACCAGTGCTGCAAACCCACCAGAAGCATTTGATTTACAGGCCCTGGGCACTCATGGTGCACTGTACTAGGGTCTAACAAGTAAATCAAATAAGCCAATCATGGAGTCACTAATCCATTACAACAATTTACAATGGAGAGCATATGCACTTTAGCACTGATCAGCAGTGAAAAAGTGCCCAGAGTCATAAAACCACCAACAACAGGTCAGAAAATATACAGGAGGAAGGCAAAAAGTTCAGGGATGACCCTGCAAAAAGGGCCAAGTCCAACACAACCCCCTTCAAGCCTAACCGCAGGGTAGACCAATCACTACCTTGATGTGCTTCCCTGCTTTGGGCGATAGAACATGGACCCTGGCCCGCAACTGCAGGGGTAAACTCCAGTTCTACGCCAATCTGAACCCATTTGGATCCCTCTGTCCATACTCTCAGGGCCCACTAAGCTAACCCATGGGGAACCCTTCTCCTCACCTGTGGACACCATCTGTGCAGCACCTAACCTTAGCTTGCTCACAGGTGTGTCCCAACAGACAGACAGTACCCACATGGCCAACACAGAGGTGTGGCCCAGTCCACCCCCGGGGTGTGACTCCGGTCCCCTTCCCAGGGGTAACTCTGTCCACCAGGACAGGACAGCAAGCCACAGTGGCCACTGACAGTTGTCAGTGATGAGACCCAGGCCTTATGCCTCTCAGGGCTCTCAAACCTCTGTGGCGTCAGAGAGCGGGGGGGCAGTAGCCCAAGGTGCCTGGCACCCTTGGTCCACTCTCCCTCCTGTCAGGTCAGGTATGATATCCTGACACTGACCCACCAACCCCAGGCCTGTACCCGGTGGCTGGACGGGAGTCTGGGGTGGGCTTTCCCACAGCCGGTCCTCCTCCTCGGGGCTCTGTACCCTCCCACCTGGAGCGGTACCCCCTTCCAGAATTATCAGGGCACCTGTGGCAGGTGTCCTACACAATTTGCCCACCAGTTCAGGGGTTCTATCCTGCAACTGGGACCCCAGCTTAGGGTCTGTACCCTTAGACTGGGCAGAGGTCAGGGTGAGGCTGCCCTCTCCCCACCCCCCTTACTGGGGTCCTGCATCCTCCCACCTGGAGTGGTGCTCCCAGAGGACAAACTGGTAGGGACACTGATTACAGTTGTCCTTCCCTCCAGGTCAGGCAACACCTGAACCTGGCTTCCCAACCCAGGTACTAACCCCTGTGGTTGAGCACTTGCCAGGCGCACCAGGACTTCCTGGGGAGCACATATGCCCCCCCCAAGGATGACACATAACTCATGTGTCATGTGACAGTCTGCCTGGTGCAGATCTCCCGACTCCTGTCCATCTGACATGTAATGAAGATCCCCCAGGACAGAAGTGGTGTCACCATGGTCATTCCTTGGAGACTCAGCCCTTCTGGCTGGCCCCTGACCCACTGGTTCTTCCACTGGGGACTCTTTCCCCCTCTCACCCCTCAATCTGGACCTCTGCACCCTCCACTTGGGAGTGGCACTGCCAGACACCAGAACTGATGGAGGTCTGCTTACAGACACTCCACGTTCCCCTGACACTAGGAGATCCCCCTCAAATAGACTACTAGCACAGCTTAGGCTCCCTAACTAGTGTTCCCTTAAGGAACCATCCAGGCCCTGAGACTGAGGTTGGGTACTATCGGGACATATCCCAGTCTCACTCCTTCTCCTAGGAGACAGGACGTGAGGCCCTACAATGTTCCCACTACAACGTGACCTAGCTGGGCTACTCTGAACCTCTCCCACCACTCTGGGCTGGAAGATACCTGAGCCACTCCTTTTAGGGTCACTCCCCAATGCCTCTTCAGAACCTTTGGCAACCACCCAGAGGTCTGCCTCCTGTGCGAGCTCCCTTGGATCAGAGAACTCACACTCCAACAGGTGTTGGCATAGCTCTGGAAAACAGGGACTTACAATATGCTCTCCCCCAATTGAATCGCACAGCCCCACACATGTGTTAACCAAACTATCCTTCACCTCACCATCCAGTGCCTCGCACACGTATTCTCCACCCCTCTCCTGAGATTGGCAAGACAGTATCTGACTGTCTCTGTCACTCAACCCACACTCTTCTGGGCGGTCTCCACACTCACACACCAGGATTTCAACCATGGGGGAACCCCTCTCCCTGTACCTCTCATCTAGAGTCAGTAGAGTGTCCCACCCACTACTAGGACCATGAACCCCTGTGTCAGTTTCCCAATTTACCTCAGGGACACTGCGCACCACTGGAGCTACCTCATATCCTTGAACCCCTTGGTGTATGTTAACCCCCTCCTTCAAGTCAGGCACCACATCTCTGGGTGTATGTACTGCTCCCTTAGCACTAGATAACTCAATTTTGCTGCCACGATCTGAGCTGGACTCCACCTCCAACTCAGCCAAGCTCACTTCCTGAGCTACACACATTTCTTCTTCTTGGGTTAAGGCCCTCTTAACCTCAGCCCTCTCGAGTTCCTCATCAAGCTCTCTCAGCCTCTGCTCACAAGCCAGAAGCCCTTCATCTTTCTCTGTTTCTCCCTCACTTTCAGAGAATTCCTCCTCCTCAGACTCATTTGGTAGTGTTAGCATCCAGCGGGGTAGTTCATGCTGAAATAGGGCTGTCTCTAGATCCTCCCTGGACCTTCTCTTCACAGGCAGCCCCCTTTCCTTGCAGAACACATGTAGCTCCCTCATTGTATACATGAACATGTGCCAGAAGTCAAGTCCCATCTTGTCAAGACTTCACAGGTGCAACAACTAACCAGAGTCTTAGTAAAAAAAATACTTCCAGGAGGACACCAGAGAACAGAAAAACAGTATGTGGTTGCGTTTGATCTGCACTCACTAGTAGTGTACACCAATCACTGTATATGAATCACAAATGCAAGTCCAAATCCTCACCGCTGACCACCAATGTTAGAACTGGGGGTCTCTAGTTGGCAATGGTTTGCACCTTTGTCCAAATAGGGACCCTTGCTTCTAGTCAGGGAAAGGGGGATACACTCCTAAAATAACCCCTGCTCACCCCCTGGTAGCTTGGCACGAGCAGACAGGCTTATCTCTGAGGCAGTGTGTAAAGCATTTGTGAACACATACAGTAATACAGTGAAAACACTACAAATGGAAACCACACCAGTTTAGAAAAATAGATAATCTTTATCTAATTATAAACAAGACCAATACCACAAACATCCACAGTACAGTTATCAAGGTATCTTCAAGAATATGTTATTCACTTAAATCAAGTTTCTAGCAGCAAATAACTTCACCTGGAGTTATTACGACGTCGCGACAGATGAAAATCCCAAAGTACGGCGCCAACCGCGAGGTTCGCGGCGTCGGGCCCACAAAGAACAGTACCTTGGAAAAGCGATGAAAACAAAGACGGTTCACGGCGTCTGGGAGGTGCGGCTTCGTTGGCGCTGCGCGGCGTCGGTTCCTTACGACCCCAGGGGAGGTGTAGACTCTGTTCCTTACTGCAGCGCAGGGGAAATGAGACGACGGTTCCTTACTGTGTCGGGGAGGTGACGTCACGATGGCGCCGAAAACACAGTTCCTTACGATGTCGGGATGTCGATGGGTTCGGGGTCACCCACGTCGAGGATCGGCTCCGCGATGATGAGACCGGCTTCGGAGTCGATGCGGCACAGCAGCAGGCATCAGGTCTACGTCGCAAGTCGGAGCAGCGCTCACGGCTTCAGGCAGGTTACGGCGTCGCTCGCTGGCGTCGATGTGGCGCGGCAGCTGGCGTTTTGGCCTACGTCGCAAGACGGAGCAGCGATCATGGCTTCGGTGCAGGTTACGGCGTCGCTCGCCGGCATCGGTGTTGCAATTTCCTTCTGTAGCAGCTAAAACAGCAGTTCTAGATGCGGGCAGACAGAAGGGGTGAAGTCTTGGTATCCCTGTGACTTCAGACAGGAGGCAAGCTCAGTTCAAGCCCTTGGAGATCTTCCTCAAGATGACAAAGCAAACAGCAAAGTCTTTTCTCCTCTCCTTGGCAGAAAGTAACCACTGCAGGCCAACCCCAGACAGCAAACAGCACAGGGGCAGTACTCCTCCTTCAGCTTCTCCGGTTCTTCTCCTTGGCAAAGGTTTCTTGATTTCCCAGAAGTGATCTAAAGTTCTGGGGTCTGGGTCCCCCTTTTTATACACCCAAATCCTTTGTCTCTGAAGGCAGAGAGTGTCAGTACCTAGTCCAAACCAGTTCTGTCCTCCTGGGTGCAGCTTCCTGGCAGGAGGTGGAGACAGCATTGTTTGAGAGCAGACCTGGCCCAGGTAGCTGAAAGGAAATCTCCTCCCCCTACTCTCTATTCTATGAGGGCTAAGGTCAGTGAAAGGAAATCTCCGCCCCCTACTCTCTATTCAATGCAGGTCCTATTCAGCCCAGCCCTGACCCATCAGACTGCTGGAGCCAAGGCTCTCTCCAGCCTCTTGTCACTCACAACCCTGACATGGAATACACAAACCTAGCAGAGGCATGCTGGATGGTTAGGCAAGAAAATACCTACTTTCTAAAAGTGGTATTTTCAAACACAGAATGTAAAAATCACCCTCACTAAAAGATGTATTTTAACATTCTGAGTTCAGGCATACTAAACTCAAATTTTTACCTGGTTCCCTGGGTCAGTTAGGATTATAAGATGTTATAATCAAACTGCCCATTATGGCCTATGGGAACAGGTAGCCTTGCAATAGTGAAAAACGAAATTGGCTGTAATTCACTATCAGGACATGCCACACACATACCTTTTACATACAATGCAGCCTGCTCTGGGGCCTAACTTAGGGGTGACTAATATGTAGAAAAGGGAAGGTTTAGGGACTGGCAAGTGGGTGCACTTGCCAAGTCGACATGGCAGTCCCAGACTGCACACAGGCTCTGCAATGGCAGGCCTGAGCCATATTGTACAAGGCTGCTTCTGTGGGTGGCACAACCAGTGCTGCAAGCCCACCAGCAGCATTTGATTTACACGCCCTGGGCACACATGGTGCACTGTACTAGGGTCTAACAAGTAAATCAAATAAGCCAATCATGGAGTCACTAATCCATTACAACAATTTACAATGGAGAGCATATGCACTTTAGCACTGATCAGCAGTGAAAAAGTGCCCAGAGTCATAAAACCACCAACAACAGGTCAGAAAATATACAGGAGGAAGGCAAAAAGTTCAGGGATGACCCTGCAAAAAGGGCCAAGTCCAACACAACCCCCTTCAAGCCTAACCGCAGGGTAGACCAATCACTACCTTGATGTGCTTCCCTGCTTTGGGCGATACAACATGGACCCTGGCCCGCAACTGCAGGGGTAAACTCCAGTTCTACGCCAATCTGAACCCATTTGGATCCCTCTGTCCATACTCTCAGGGCCCACTAAGCTAACCCATGGGGAACCCTTCTCCTCACCTGTGGACACCATCTGTGCAGCACCTAACCTTAGCTTGCTCACAGGTGTGTCCCAACAGACAGACAGTACCCACATGGCCAACACAGAGGTGTGGCCCAGTCCACCCCCGGGGTGTGACTCCGGTCCCCTTCCCAGGGGTAACTCTGTCCACCAGGACAGGACAGCAAGCCACAGTGGCCAACGACAGTTGTCAGTGATGAGACCCAGGCCTTATGCCTCTCAGGGCTCTCAAACCTCTGTGGCGTCAGAGAGCGGGGGGGCAGTAGCCCAAGGTGCCTGGCACCCTTGGTCCACTCTCCCTCCTGTCAGGTCAGGTATGATATCCTGACACTGACCCACCAACCCCAGGCCTGTACCCGGTGGCTGGACGGGAGTCTGGGGTGGGCTTTCCCACAGCCGGTCCTCCTCCTCGGGGCTCTGTACCCTCCCACCTGGAGCGGTACCCCCTTCCAGAATTATCAGGGCACCTGTGGCAGGTGTCCTACACAATTTGCCCACCAGTTCAGGGGTTCTATCCTGCAACTGGGACCCCAGCTTAGGGTCTGTACCCTTAGACTGGGCAGAGGTCAGGGTGAGGCTGCCCTCTCCCCGCCCCCCTTACTGGGGTCCTGCATCCTCCCACCTGGAGTGGTGCTCCCAGAGGACAAACTGGTAGGGACACTGATTACAGTTGTCCTTCCCTCCAGGTCAGGCAACACCTGAACCTGGCTTCCCAACCCAGGTACTAACCCCTGTGGTTGAACACTTGCCAGGCGCACCAGGACTTCCTGGGGAGCACATATGCCCCCCCCAAGGATGACACATAACTCATGTGTCATGTGACAGTCTGCCTGGTGCAGATCTCCCGACTCATGTCCATCTGACAGTGCGTGAAGATCCCCCAGGACAGAAGTGGTGTCACCATGGTCATTCCTTGGAGACTCAGCCCTTCTGGCTGGCCCCTGACCCACTGGTTCTTCCACTGGGGACTCTTTCCCCCTCTCACCCCTCAATCTGGACCTCTGCACCCTCCACTTAGGAGTGGCACTGCCAGACACCAGAACTGATGGAGGTCTGCTTACAGACACTCCACGTTCCCCTGACACTAGGAGATCCCCCTCAAATAGACTACTAGCACAGCTTAGGCTCCCTAACTAGTGTTCCCTTAAGGAACCACCCAGGCCCTGAGACTGAGGTTGGGCACTATCGGGACATATCCCAGTCTCACTCCTTCTCCTAGGAGACAGGACGTGAGGCCCTACAATGTTCCCACTACAACGGGACCTAGCTGGGCTACTCTGAACCTCTCCCACCACTCTGGGCTGGAAGATACCTGAGCCACTCCTTTTAGGGTCACTCCCCAATGCCTCTTCAGAACCTTTGGCAACCACCCAGAGGTCTGCCTCCTGTGCGAGCTCCCTTGGATCAGAGAACTCACACTCCAACAGGTGTTGGCATAGCTCTGGAAAACAGGGACTTACAATATGCTCTCCCCCAATTGAATCGCACAGCCCCACACATGTGTTAACCAAACTATCCTTCACCTCACCATCCAGTGCCTCGCACACGTATTCTCCACCCCTCTCCTGAGATTGGCAAGACAGTATCTGACTGTCTCTGTCACTCAACCCACACTCTTCTGGGCGGTCTCCACACTCACACACCAGGATTTCAACCATGGGGGAACCCCTCTCCCTGTACCTCTCATCTAGAGTCAGTAGAGTGTCCCACCCACTACTAGGACCATGAACCCCTGCGTCAGTTTCCCAATTTACCTCAGGGACACTGCGCACCACTGGAGCTACCTCATATCCTTGAACCCCTTGGTGTATGTTAACCCCCTCCTTCAAGTCAGGCACCACATCTCTGGGTGTATGTACTGCTCCCTTAGCACTAGATAACTCAATTTTGCTGCCACGATCTGAGCTGGACTCCACCTCCAACTCAGCCAAGCTCACTTCCTGAGCTACACACATTTCTTCTTCTTGGGTTAAGGCCCTCTTAACCTCAGCCCTCTCGAGTTCCTCATCAAGCTCTCTCAGCCTCTGCTCACAAGCCAGAAGCCCTTCATCTTTCTCTGTTTCTCCCTCACTTTCAGAGAATTCCTCCTCCTCAGACTCATTTGGTAGTGTTAGCATCCAGCGGGGTAGTTCATGCTGAAATAGGGCTGTTTCTAGATCCTCCCTGGACCTTCTCTTCACAGGCAGCCCCCTTTCCTTGCAGAACACATGTAGCTCCCTCATTGTATACATGAACATGTGCCAGAAGTCAAGTCCCATCTTGTCAAGACTTCACAGGTGCAACAACTAACCAGAGTCTTAGTAAAAAAAATACTTCCAGGAGGACACCAGAGAACAGAAAAACAGTATGTGGTTGCGTTTGATCTGCACTCACTAGTAGTGTACACCAATCACTGTATATGAATCACAAATGCAAGTCCAAATCCTCACCGCTGACCACCAATGTTAGAACTGGGGGTCTCTAGTTGGCAATGGTTTGCACCTTTGTCCAAATAGGGACCCTTGCTTCTAGTCAGGGAAAGGGGGATACACTCCTAAAATAACCCCTGCTCACCCCCTGGTAGCTTGGCACGAGCAGACAGGCTTATCTCAGAGGCAGTGTGTAAAGCATTTGTGAACACATACAGTAATACAGTGAAAACACTACAAATGGAAACCACACCAGTTTAGAAAAATAGATAATCTTTATCTAATCATAAACAAGACCAATACCACAAACATCCACAGTACAGTTATCAAGGTATCTTCAAGAATATGTTATTCACTTAAATCAAGTTTCTAGCAGCAAATAACTTCACCTGGAGTTATTACGACGTCGCGACAGATGAAAATCCCAAAGTACGGCGCCAACCGCGAGGTTCGCGGCGTCGGGCCCACAAAGAACAGTACCTTGGAAAAGCGATGAAAACAAAGACGGTTCACGGCGTCTGGGAGGTGCGGCTTCGTTGGCGCTGCGCGGCATCGGTTCCTTACGACCCCAGGGGAGGTGTAGACTCTGTTCCTTACTGCAGCGCAGGGGAGATGAGACGACGGTTCTTTACTGTGTCGGGGAGGTGACGTCACGATGGCGCCGAAACCACGGTTCCTTACGATGTCGGGATGTCGATGGGTTCGGGGTCACCCACGTCGAGGATCGGCTCCGTGATGATGAGACCGGCTTCGGAGTCGATGCGGCACAGCAGCAGGCATCAGGTCTACGTCGCAAGTCGGAGCAGCGCTCACGGCTTCAGGCAGGTTACGGCGTCGCTCGCTGGCGTCGATGTGGCGCGGCAGCTGGCGTTTTGGCCTACGTCGCAAGACGGAGCAGCGATCATGGCTTCGGTGCAGGTTACGGCGTCGCTCGCCGGCATCGGTGTTGCAATTTCCTTCTGTAGCAGCTAAAACAGCAGTTCTAGATGCGGGCAGACAGAAGGGGTGAAGTCTTGGTATCCCTGTGACTTGAGACAGGAGGCAAGCTCAGTTCAAGCCCTTGGAGATCTTCCTCAAGATGACAAAGCAAACAGCAAAGTCTTTTCTCCTCTCCTTGGCAGAAAGTAACCACTGCAGGCCAACCCCAGACAGCAAACAGCACAGGGGCAGTACTCCTCCTTCAGCTTCTCCGGTTCTTCTCCTTGGCAAAGGTTTCTTGATTTCCCAGAAGTGATCTAAAGTTCTGGGGTCTGGGTCCCCCTTTTTATACACCCAAATCCTTTGTCTCTGAAGGCAGAGAGTGTCAGTACCTAGTCCAAACCAGTTCTGTCCTCCTGGGTGCAGCTTCCTGGCAGGAGGTGGAGACAGCATTGTTTGAGAGCAGACCTGGCCCAGGTAGCTGAAAGGAAATCTCCTCCCCTACTCTCTATTCTATGAGGGCTAAGGTCAGTGAAAGGAAATCTCCGCCCCCTACTCTCTATTCAATGCAGGTCCTATTCAGCCCAGCCCTGACCCATCAGACTGCTGGAGCCAAGGCTCTCTCCAGCCTCTTGTCACTCACAACCCTGACATGGAATACACAAACCTAGCAGAGGCATGCTGGATGGTTAGGCAAGAAAATACCTACTTTCTAAAAGTGGTATTTTCAAACACAGAATGTAAAAATCACCCTCACTAAAAGATGTATTTTAACATTCTGAGTTCAGGCATACTAAACTCAAATTTTTACCTGGTTCCCTGGGTCAGTTAGGATTATAAGATGTTATAATCAAACTGCCCATTATGGCCTATGGGAACAGGTAGCCTTGCAATAGTGAAAAACGAAATTGGCTGTAATTCACTATCAGGACATGCCACACACATACCTTTTACATACAATGCAGCCTGCTCTGGGGCCTAACTTAGGGGTGACTAATATGTAGAAAAGGGAAGGTTTAGGGACTGGCAAGTGGGTGCACTTGCCAAGTCGACATGGCAGTCCCAGACTGCACACAGGCTCTGCAATGGCAGGCCTGAGCCATATTGTACAAGGCTGCTTCTGTGGGTGGCACAACCAGTGCTGCAAGCCCACCAGCAGCATTTGATTTACACGCCCTGGGCACACATGGTGCACTGTACTAGGGTCTAACAAGTAAATCAAATAAGCCAATCATGGAGTCACTAATCCATTACAACAATTTACAATGGAGAGCATATGCACTTTAGCACTGATCAGCAGTGAAAAAGTGCCCAGAGTCATAAAACCACCAACAACAGGTCAGAAAATATACAGGAGGAAGGCAAAAAGTTTAGGGATGACCCTGCAAAAAGGGCCAAGTCCAAACAGTGTAGAAATACCTTATTGTCGTAATTGTCTGATCATTGGTTTGTTGGGATGTCATGAAGCGCTATCGACGACCCACCTGAGACAGGGAACTTTGCATGACTGAATTCGTCAGAATCGGGTGGAAAGCCTCGTGCACGGAGATGGATTACAGTGATTCGAGTGGCCAGCGCAGGTCGTGGGTCACGGTGCATGAATGTTCTTGAGTGACTGATTCTTTTGATCATTTAGAAAGGCAGACAATTACTTGTTTATGTGGCTGTCTGGTCGTTTGGTCAGACAGCTACTTGTTATGTGACTGTCCGGTCGTTAAGACAGGCAGTTACTTGTTTTTATGATTGCAAGTGTGAATGTGTATGGAGTGATTGTGAAGGAGAGTGAGCTGCTGCGAGGAGGAAAAGGTGACGTCAGAGTGTGCTGCACTGTGATAGGTCGGTTGATGTAACGCCGAGCTGGGATTGGTGGGTTGTCATCAGGAAACAAAAACAAGGAATCTGTTAGCGAAAATAAATTTGGCTTAATCATGCAATGCTTTAGGGTGTTACGAGATCTGTGTAGAGGAGACAGAGGTGTGGTAACTCGAGTGGGTGAGGAAGCACCACCCGAGGATTCTCCGGTACACTATATGGCAACGAATGTGGGTCTCCATACCATAATGGCAAAAGATTACTGAGAAGGAGGGAGAATTGTCTTTTCCACGGTATGGGTAATTCAGATTGGACATATTACACCAGTTGAGGGGAGTGATGTCTTCATTACGACCCCCACCTAGACCAACACAGTTTGAGGCATTAGTCGCTTGGATGCGAGCAGCACAAATGAAAAACAGGGAAAAACTTCAGGGAAGGGTGAGGAAAGCGATGAAAGCATACCAGGATGCCCGATGGGATGCACAGTTGAAGAGGTGGAGGGTAGATACCATTGAGGGAGAAACGCTGTACCCATTATTTGTAGAATGAGAAGAAGGTAACAGGAAGGGGGATGATGGAAGTGATTGGGATGACAGCCTGATAGACAAATTATTAGGAGAGCGCCCCCAACCTATAATCCCTTTTCAGAAGAAGGTAGAAGGGTACTGGCAGATGAGGTGAACGTGGAAAGAATGGAAGCACCACAGCCAGCCCCTAGATCAAGAGTAGTGGGAAGGATTTCAATGGGGCAGAAGGAACAGGAAGGCTAGCAGTTGGAGGGGCTCAAATGAGTGGAGTCAGCACTGCTATACAACTACCGGAAGCCCTTACGGTACCAGTCATCATTGACCAGTAGTTTCAGTGTATGAGCCGAGCCTACGGGAAAGCAGCAGTCAGCAACAGTCAGGACCAGCAGAAAAAATCTATTTGGGGGGGAAATGCAACCATGGAAGGGAAGGGTACATTTCTAGTGCCCGTGGAGACAAGTACACTATTGCCAGCAACCGCAGACCCTTCGAGGGTGTGCGTGGGGTCTAGATCAGTGTGGACTGGTTCATTGGCGAATTCCCAATCAGATTTGAGAATGTGGGAACCCCCAGCTAGAGGACTCATGGTGAGGATACCGGAGGTAGATATAAGTCAGGGAGCTTCTGGAGGCCAAGATATTTAGCAAAATACAGTATGTGAAGGCCGACGGAGAGAATGGAGTTGTGAAAGGGAAGGACAGATGAGAGTGCCAAGTCAGGGAACCATTAAGGCCGCAATAAGGGCAAGATTGTTAGATGTGGTGAAGTTGAAAGCAGAATTAGAGGAAATAATTGAAGGAAATCTGCCTTTGGATAGGATAGAACTGTGTGAGCAAGATGAGTTGGTGTTCGTGGCGAAGGACATTACTCGTAGAGCAAGGCGAGTACATGAGAAATTGACCGAATTGGCCCAGAGGTATAATGTGGACCTGAACAAAACTAAGATGTTACAGAGTAATCATAGATTGAATTACAGCGATCAGGAATTGGAAGAGAAAGGGACGATGGGTTTGAAGATGCACATTCGTGAGTTGGTTATAAGAGTGCGTGCATGGAGCAGGCTTGACAAGTGGGAAGAAAGGTGGTCTAAGAAAAAGAATGTCAAAAAGGGGATAGGAGATGTGCCACCACCTGGAGGGGGGCCTGCGGTAGTAGAGGTTTACCCATTGCGAGAGGTACAGAGTGGAGGATATGTGCATGTGCTTTGGAGCAGAGGTGATTTAGCATAATTTACAAATGATTTTCCTCAGCTGAGGGAGAAACCTGCTGAATGGTACAAGCAGGTTGATCGCTTTGTAAAAATCTCGATGGTGTTGTGGATTAATTTGAATACCCTGTTTGATATTGTGGTCCCAAGTCCAAGTAAAATTGCTGTTGATAGGCCATATGCTGAACCAAAAAGAGATCCTGTAATACATAGGCCTTCACCTGAGGTTATGAAAAAGTTTGAGCAAGTGATCATGTGGTTGCAGTCAAGGTCACCCCGCAAGATATTGATTGGGTCAAGATAGACCGAACCACTCAAGGACCTAAGGAAACAGTGCATGCTTACTATGAAAGGCTCCTACAAGCCTTCAAGCAGTACAGTGGGCTGGATACTTTAGACCCGAAGGTTATGGGACAGTTTGTTTCCAAATTTGTGTTAGGATTAAGACCAGAGATTAGCTTTATGATCCAACAGCATTTGATCTGCTGGCAAAATAAATCTGTGGATGAAATCCTACAGTATGCCAGATATTTTAGCGATGAGGTGGAATCCACGCAGAAGAAGATGAAGAATAAGTTAATTCTGGTGCAGATGAAAAATGCAGATAGGGGAGAGCAGACTCAGACAGTTGGAGGAAGGTTGGGTCGTAGACAGGGAAACAACCAGGGAGGGATGAAAAATGTGTCAGCTCCTATGGGATTGGGAAGAGGAACAGATCCCAGGACAGGAGTAGACATAGGCACCTTGAAGAGGACCCCTTCCTGTCATTATTGTCACAAAATCGGGCATTGGAAGCATAAATGTAAGGCAAACCCAGCAAATCAGATACAAAATGAAGAGATAATACAAGTGCCTGATGTTATGAATACCGTAATAAGACCTAAATCCATGAATGGGGGAGGTATGAGTCCGCAGATGCATGTGCCCCAACCTCCGAGAATCTCACAGAATAACCGAGTGTACCAACAGATGCCTTTTATAGAGGCAGCCGATGACTTCAATACGGACCCTTCATTATGACGGTGCCCGAGGGGAAGGAGACCTGCGCTCTTGGAGCAGTCTTGGAGGTAGACCAGAGAGGACTGTATGTGGAGACAGATGTTGACGGTCATCCCATTACATTCTTGATTGATACTGGTGCTACCCGTTCTACTGTAAGGTCTACAGTGGTCCCAAACCTACCCCTGTTGGGACAATAGATCCAGGTTGTAGAAGTTGGCAATAAGAGGATGACAAATCCTTTGACAGACGAGTTACCTGTAAGGATAGGAACATTCCAGGATCGACACCAGTTTGTGGTGTGCGATTTCAAGTCGAGTCTGTCTGTTGGGGCGTGATCTTTTGTGCAAGCTAAATTGTACCATCTATTGCATGACCAAAGGAATAGAGCTCCAGACTATTGATGCAGATATCACCTTTAAATTGGTGAATCAAAATCTCTGTGCAGAAATGTTTCCTGCGCTAACGGTGGACGAATTGCCATGTGACTTGAGAGATGCTGGTTCTCTGGTAGTATGGGGCTAAACAGGTGAGTAGATTCGAGGGGTTGAGCCAGTTCAGATACAGGTCAAATCCAATGCTGAATTTCCGAGAACACCGCAAAACAACCTGACCCCTGAAATGGTGGCAGGAATAAAACCTGTAATTGAGTCCATGATTGCACAAGGCATTCTAAAAGAAATTAGAGAAAGTCCATGCAATTCACCCATCATGGGATTGCAGAAGCCAAGTGGCAAGTACAGGATTGTCCAGGACCTGCGAAAGGTCAATGAGATTGTGATTCCATGTTGTCCTGTGGTACCAAATTCAGCTGTGATCCTTTTTCAAATTCCTTGTGAGGCAGAGTGGTTTACTGTCATTGACTTGTGCAAGCATACTTTTCGATACCCTTACACGAGGAAAGCCAATTTTTATTTGCTTTCCGGTTGGAAAATCGTGTGTTAACGTGGTGTCGTATCCCACAAGGGTATACTGAAAGTCCATCTATTTTCAATTAGATCTTGAAAAAGAACCTTGAGAGTCTAGGTTGCTGCAGAACTCAGTGCTTGTGCAGTACATAGACGATCTTTTGATCGCTTCTGAAACTGAAGATGCTTGTAGGATTGATACTGTCGCTCTGTTATGGCAGAAAATGGACACAAGGTGTCACCAGGCAAACATCAGTGCTATTTGCTAGAAGTCCAGTATTTGTGTCATCACTTTGAAAAAGGCAAGAGAAAGGTGTCACCAGGCCGTATTGAGGCGATCATGCAAATGAATTTGCCTAAGACTCAGAAGGAAGTTCGAATGTTCTTGGGAATGGTTGGCTATTGTCGACAGTGGAATCCCAATTTCTCACTGAAGGTTTGATGAGATTGACACGTAAAGATATGAGTGATCCGGTACCATGGGATAACGACTGCTTGGTTGCCTTCCTGGAGCTGAGAGAGAGCCTGTGTCGCCTTAGGAATGCCTGATTACAACAAAGCGTTTTCGCTCTTCTGTGGGGAACGGGAGGGTTGTGCACTAGCTGTACTCACCCAGACACATGGGGGTGTCCGTAGACCAGTGGTCTTTTTTTCAGCTACACTATATCTCGTACTTTCAGCGTTGCCTGGATGTCTCAGATCCATTGCTACAACAGGTGTCAGCATTGAAAGGTTTGAAAGTATCGTAATGGGTCATCCACTTACCGTTTATGTTCCACACTCAGTTGAGCTCCTGATGACAAGAACCAAGACACAGCATTTGACAAATAACAGGCTCACACGCTATGAGCAAGTCATTTTGCATCAGAGAATGTGACTCTGAAAAGATGTTCTGTATTGAATCCTGCTACTTTGATGCCTATTCCAAACACAGAGGTGGAAGATTGTGAAGACCATAACTGTCTCGATGTGACTGAACTCTGCACCAAACTTAGACCCGACATTGTTGATGAACCTCTGCCTGACTCAGATCAAATTCTTTTTGTCGATGGTTCATGTCTAAGAGACATATGCAGGTTATCTGAGAGCAGGGTTTGCTGTCTGTACCATTTCTGGAGTTGTAGAAGCTGCTTTTCTGCAAGGAGTACACTCTGCATAAGTTGCTGAAATCATTGTTTTGACACGTGCATGCCTTGTTTCAGATCAAATCCGAGTCACCATCTATTCTACACCGAGAGCCAGTATGGGTTCGATGTGGTTCATGACTTCAGACAGCTATTGTCACAGAGGGGGTTCTTAACATCATCAGGATCTCCAATTGGGAATGGGGAATATGTGAGACAACTGTTGGAAGCTTTACAGCAGCCAAAGGAAGTGGCAGTAGTGAAGTGCGGTGCTCATGGAAGGGGAGAAGATTTTGTCACGAAGGGCAACGGCTATGCGGATGAAGTTGTGCGTTTTTGTGTGGACATGCTTGCATTTCTAATGGAGCATACATAGGAGAGAGCACAGAAAAGACCAAGCTCAGCATGATGTTAGCCATAGCAGACACTTGGGATAAGGTCAAGCGTCTGCAGGGAGAAGTCTCAGAACAGGAAGAAGCTGGTTGGATTAAGGCAGGGTGTGAAAGGCGAGATGATGGCATTTGGGTGTTAACTAATGGTAGAGCAGTATTAACAGACTGTTTGGTGAGTCCTATGGCAAGACAGATACATGGAGCAGTGCACCTTGGGAGAGATGCTATGGTACGAGTGTTCAGACAAACGTTGTTTAACACTAACTTTCGTGTGTATGCCGAAGCAGTGTGCAACAGTTGTGTTACATGTCAACAGATGAATGCTGGAAAGAAAACTGTGGTTGCGTTGAGTCACATTGGAAGGTCGGGAGGTCCTTTCAACAGGATCCAACTAGATTTCATTGAGATGCCCAGGTGCAATGGACTGAGGTATGCCTTAGTAGTGGTGTGTATCTTTTCACGATAGGTTGAGGCATATCCAACTAGGAGGTGTGATAGTCTCACAGTGACAAAGTTACTGCTTGTAGAGCTGATTCCACGCTTCGGATTTCCAACCTCATTGGAGTCGGATAGAGAAACTCACTTCCATAGTGAGATCATGAAGCTGTTGTGTACTGCCTTACAGGTCGATCAGAGATTGCACTGTAGTTATAGCCAGAGGCGTCCGGACTAGTGGAGCAAGTTAATGGAATTCTCAAGATGAGGATGGCAAAAGTATGTTCTTCGGCATCATTGAATTGGCCTGATGCTCTGCCCTTAGTGCTGATGAGGTTGCGTAGCACTCCAGATAGGAGAACAGGACTTTCTCCCCACGAGATCCTAATGGGAGGGCGATGCGTTTGCCTGCGGTTTCAGCCATAGCCTTGATAAACATCACAGATGACTTGGTCCTCGATTATTGGAAAGGATTGGCTGATGTGGTTCACTGTGTCTCACCAGGTTGAAGCTATGACTGCACAGACCTCGAGGGACCTCTTGCATGACCTGAGCCCAGGGGACTGGGTGTTGGTCTGCAAGCATGTGAGAAAGAACTGCCTTGATGCACGGTGGCGAGGTCCGTACCAGGTGATCTTGGTGACGAACAAGACTGTGAAGTGCTGAGGCTTGCAGAACTGGATCCATACCTCCCATACCCGCAGAGTTCCAGAACCCTCAGAAGAAACAGCTCCTCTCCCTGAAGAAAGTCCAGCTGTGGTCGCAAAGCCAGGGGAGAGGGCAAGTAAAGCTGTTGGGGTTCTTGATGAAGCTGGTTACTCACCAGGTCGAGCTGAGGGGGGTCACTCTACACAAGACCCAGGTATAGACTCTGAGGGAGACGGTAACGTTGCGAGCGGTATAGAGTCAGACTTAGCTGAAGTGACTGGTGTGAGAAGTGGTCGAGTGCTAGGGAGAAGAACTGGAATTGAGAGAGAATCATGGCCGGTGAGACAAGGAAGATTGAACTTGAGACTTGAGGCCGAAAGAGATCTTGCTCCCGTGTCTGAAACATCAGAATTAGAGCAGAGTGATACTGAGGAAAACCAAGGGAGATTAAGAAGATCAAGGAGAGCCAGAGTACCGAGCCAGAGATACGCTGCCCCAGAGTGGACATACCTAATCACAGATGCAGGGAACACCGAGGACCAAGAGGCTGAGATCCGGACGAGTGAGGAGAGGTACCTCAGTGCTGGAGATCGAAATTGAACTGTTGGTCCCTGGATTGGAAGCCTATGGACTTCTGACACTGACTGTACCAGACCCTCTGAGACTGAGGGGCCTACGACATCTGATTCTAAGCGAAGTTTCATTTCCACATTTTGGGCACCTGCCTCCAGCTCAAGGGTTTACAGCTTTAAAGATGGAAATCTTGCAACGTATTATCGCAAGGCTTGGCTCTGATCTCATTGATGATAAAAACTGAACTGAAAATGAAGCTGAGATTTTAAGAAGATAACCTAGGCCCGACTGGAAGAAGAAGAAATGTAGGGACCTTTCCGTAGAAGAAGAAAAAGGGCTAGGGAAGTCTTTGAACTGTATCATAAACTAAGCAAGAACGAATTCCAGGACTTCAACCATTGTATGAACTTTGTGCACAATAAGAGAGAGGCAGAAAAAGACTTTGTTTGAACCTCTTGCAAGATACCACTCAAACTCGATTCAAAATGGAGTCTGGAAATTCGAACCGAAGACAGAAATGTATAATAGGCACACTTATAGTAGGAGTAGTTATAGTTATAGCAATAGTTATCACTATATCCATGGTTGAGTCACAAGAAGCAAAAACTGATGGGGTGGGAGTACAAGGGACATCTACACCTTCTACCTCAAGCATTGGGGAAGGTACTTCAAAATCAGATAAAGCTGTGATAGAGGAAACTAGTCGCTTATTACACGTAGATTTATCTAGAGGTGATTACACATTGAATGCGTATGCAAAGTTATTGCATGAGTATGTGAGTACAATGGATGTAAGCGATTGTTATGTGTGTATGCAACTGCGCGCGTCGGTAGAGGAGGGAATTAGGTATCACCACCTTCCCCTGTCATATGCTATTACTTGTAGTGTATTGCTTAGTATGTTTTATGGCAAGGGACATTTTGAGTACTATTTTTCTAATTATGATGTAGTGCTGTCAGAGGTTCCAGCTTACGAGCACCTGAACAAGTACGATTATTATAAACAAGAAGAGAGAATGGCCTAGTACTTTGTTCCTATTGTCATATTAGATACAGCTTATGTGCACAGACACAATTTGACCTGCCTACTAACTGACATAGAAAATAAATTTGTAGACCAGATAGAAGATAGACATAGAAAATCACTATTTATGCCAGACATAAGAGACAAAAAGATTGAGTGGACTAAAGAGGTGTTAACTCATAAGGCAACGGGAAGTTATGGTCCAATAGCTCTAGATTTACAGCAACAAGGGAAACTATGCATTAGAGAGCCACACACATATTATGATAAGGTATTTGTGGGTCAGAGTGTATGTGATCATATATTCTTTATTGAAGATTCTGTGAAGAAATCCTTGCAGGAGACGATGAAGGTGGTGCCGAATGTGTATTATGTGTGTGGAAGGAATGCGTACGCTCAATTGCCTCTGAATTGGTATGGCACATGTTATATGGCTTCCGTATTTCCCAAGATCTATCATGTAGAAGATTTGTGGCCATTGGAAGGGAAGCAGTTTCGTATAGAGAAACGGGATACAAGTGCAGGAGAGATTGTGGGAGATGTATTCGGAGCAATGATACAGAGTCTGGGAGTGGTTTTGAATGATATGAAGATTAAAAAGTTGTCGACTCTTGTGGATAGGTTGTCAGTGAATACAGCTCAGTCTTTGTTGCTTATAGATGGAGAGATGGTCTCGATAAGGGCTATGGTAATGCAGAATCGCCTTGTCCTAGGCGTATTGCTAGCAAAAGAGGGCAGAGTCTGTGAAATGTTGAGGGTTCAACAGTGCCCAGACCATAGTAAGGATCTGAGGAAGTACATAAGTGACATCACTGAGATACATCATGAGATACATGACTAGGCCTGGGCGGTGAATTCCGTTCCGCTCGCGGAATTTGCGGAATTTGGGTAATTTCGCGTTCCGCGGAGAATGCGAAATTGCCAAAAATTCCGCGATCTGCGGCTTTGCGGAATTTTTGGCTTGTTCGCGCTTTCAAAATGCGTGTTTGCAAGATATTTCTCCCCGAGCACGCAAACAGCATTCGCGAACAGGAAAAAAGCATCGCGAACGGGCGGAACAAGCAACTTTTGCGTGCTCGCAGAGATTTTTTACCGTTTCGCTGAGCTTTGCGTAGGGCGACTATGCAAATTCCGCCCACCCCTATACATGACCTGGCAACAGAGGGAATCTGGGATAAAATTGGCCAAGGATTTGGAAAAGTTGGAAGTTGGTTTGCCAATCTTGGGAAGGGACTTCTTGGTTACAACTTGAAACCGATTATAAGAATTGTGATCTGTGTCATCATATTATTGGGTGCCGTCAGAGCCTATAAGTGGCATAAAGCAAGGCAGATTGAGAATTCTCTTAAACGGGAGGAAAGGAGAATGGAGAGACTGCAGGACAGTCACTATGAGAATCACAAGAATATGGAATACTATAGACAGGGAAAGATGGCTACTACATCTGTTTAGGTCGGTCTTTTCTGCAGGGAGATCTTTTTCATGAAGTGAACTAATTGTGATGACACTTGTCATCTGAGGGTGGGTTGATAGAGTGCAAATGTGTTCTTTATTTGTAGGGGTGCGTTATAATCATGGTTAGTCCGCATCCACAGGTAATCCGATGTCTTAACGTGAATTGTACTAACGTGCAAGAGAAATGTTAGAGATTTATTCGTGTAATCAAAGAGTTAACTTAGTAAATGTACAAATTTAGTTAAATTAAATATGTGTGAAGTATATTCATGACTGATGAGCATATCTTTTATAATGGCTTTTATAATGTGTGTATATTAAAAGTTCATATATGCATGTATTTTAAATGTGTGCAATGTTCTTATGTTAGCCGAAGACTTGGTAGGCCTAGCATTCGTTTCTCCCAGTTTGCTCGCAGGTTGAAGGTTGTTAATTAGAATTTATGTGTTTGTGGAATTCTTTCTTTTCTTGTCTCCAACGCAGGTGCAGCAATTTGTTCTCGTTAGAATGAATAACGTCTTTCTTTTAGGAGTTGGACAGGTCTAGGGAGGAGAGGATGCCTTTGAACAAGCGGTGCCGATGAAGTAGGAGGATGTCATTCGTGTCTGGAAAGGCCTGGGAACCAAGGTCATCGAACAAGAGACTAGATGTCCATTACCTCATGGAAGATTACCTAACAAGAAGTGTTTAATTGAATAAAGTGGTCTTGTGATGTATTTGGGGGTGTGGTAATCGACTTTTGTATTGGGGATAGGGTCAGAGTCCGATCTCACTTCTGCCCTACCTGAAGAGAGGAGAACATCTTAGAACGAGCTCTGTAGCTATACGCTAATCGACCCAATTGACGTGAGTGCGCTTCTTAGCAAATTTTCATGTGCAGGGAGCTTGCCCGGGAAATGTAAAATAAGGATGCCATGTTAGAATAGTGTAGGGACAGACCAATGCTTTTTACTTATGAACCGCCAATGAAGACGTCTCTTGATGTACTTTCGATAATCATTTGTGTTCTGATTCTTGAATTGGTGATTATGTGCATGCTGCACTGCCTAAATTAATAGATTTGGATTTGTATTAGTGCCCATGTACCTTTACACTCTCGTAATGAGGTGTTTGCATGTTCAACATTTCTTGGAATTGTAATAAATATACTAAACTTAGCTAAAGAGTCTGTATTCCTTCAGAGTCATGTGCATTGGTAATGTATAATTGATAGATGAGTTTTCTCTCTTCCACACTTACAAGCAGGAATAAAGAGCCATCAGCCAGGGGTTCCAGAGTAAGTCTAAAACGTGGAACCAGGCTTCTTCACTACCAACACCATCCCCACCACTACTACCACCATAACCAATCCTACCAACATTACTTTTACTATCACCATTACTACCATTAGCGCCACCATTATCTCAGTCACCACCATGTTTATCACACCAATGCCAACATCATTAACAGCGCAAATAGCAACACCATTGTCACCTCCATTTGTATTCCCAACACCACCATTACCAATAACATTATTCCGTTTACCACCATTAACATTACCACCATATTGACCACTTCTTTTACCACACCACCTTTTCCCACATTACCACCATCATTACTATAATTTCTACCAGCACCATTAACATCACCATCACTATTAATATTAGTAATACCGCTACCACCTTTACCACCACCATTATCACCATCTATCACCATTCCCACATACCACCACAATTACTACCATCACCACTAATGCCATTACCACCAAAACTACCATTTGTACCCCATCACTTTTACCACAACCACCACCATTATCACCATTACCACTCCCACCATTACCTCCACCATTGCAACCATCCACATAACTACAACCACCATTGCCACTATCACTACTACTGTTACCTCTTCATTGTCTTCGCTACGTTACAATCCTAACCATATGGGGTGAGGAGACCTTTGATTTGTAGTAGATGTTAATCCTTTCTTTTGTTTGTAATAATTGCTCTCTCAATCAGTTTTTATCATTTATTCAATCTTCTCAGATTTGTCCTGTATTCTTTTTTTCCCTTATTGATATAGACAGCTTCCGTTTTGGATCTGACGGAAACGCAAAACTGCAAGTGAGCCACGGCAGGTAGATTCAGTGGGTATATATTTAAAACTAAATGTGGGAGGCATCCTAATGCTGTGAATGAAGACAGAGATGAGCATGAGCTTAAACCAGTACTTTCCACATGCCCTAGAGCATGTACAGGAAGTGTGCAAGGTTGGGAGTGTTGCCAATTGGCTGCCTGACACTGAATAAAACACAAACGTTTGTAAATACAGAGTAGTGGAGCAGTTTAAAATGGGCTGCAGACACCTGTTAAATCCTCCCAGAGTGAAGTTCAAGATAACAACACTATAGGCTGTAATTTCGCTCATTATTCAGGAAAGTTTGTGTAAATTCTAGACTTCCAAAACACTTTCCATCATCTGTCAATTCAACAGTTATGTCAGAGGTTTTTCAGATTTGTGGTGGGCAATGGTCATGATTAGTTAAAATTCCTGTCTTTTGCATGATCTTTTGCATCAAGGACCTTCACAAATTGGCTCCCTTAGTGGCTTTGATACAGATTCATGGAAATTAGTTATTTCCTTAATTATTCAATTAATTAATTTGTTTTTCAGATTTTCTGAAGGCACAAGAGGATACATCAACAGTGTATCAACAAAACAAATCTAAAAAAGGCAAAGGGGAAATGACAGAGGGAGAAATAAGTGAATAAGTGTTATTAAAAGGGAAAGGGGTGAATTGCTTGTGGAGACTTAGCGCCTCATTTGGAGTTAGATACACAGGATACTCTGTTGCAAACACAATGGAGTCCCCTGTCACTAAACCCTTAGTCTGCCCGACTCATCTAGAAAAAGCTAACCTTAAGTATTGCATGGAATGAGCCCTTTTTTACTCTGTCAATTGAATACTTCCTCCGACAGTCCAAAAGAATAGGGGCCGTCGTAGGAAGGACGTTACATAGCCTGCCATATTTAGGGTGGACTGTATAATGTCTTTTTTTCCTGTCCATCACCACCAGGAAAAACCTGGCGGTGATGAAAAGTAAAAAACATTAAGGACCCCTGCTGCCTGGGAGAAAACTCCTGCTTTTGGAGTTTGTTACGCAAAAAAGAAAGTTGAAAATGTTTAATGAAAATACATCAAAACTGACAGCAGCTGTTCAGGTAACTTGAAGTACATTGAAAGAATCTGCCAAGACAGAAAGTTTCTTTCAATGTGTGAGAAAGTCATCCTTTTTGCCCTGATTACCCCATGTTTTGACTGATACAGTGCTAACTAACTCTGACTGCGCCCCGGGCTTTCCTAACCAAGCCCAGGGCCAGTGCTCTGATAAAAAATGTATATGGTAATAAAGTGTAATTACAATCGACATTGACAACTTACCTATAAGTCCCTAGTATATGGTAGGGCATCTAGATTTAGAGGCCCAGCAGCTCTGAGGCACTTAAAGGTACACTGCTGTGTTGCCTGCTGTCATTTTAAAAGTCAGCCCTGCTTTGCAAGCTGTTTTTAAATTTAAATAACATGCACATTCGACTTTGGATTTAAAAGTACTTCAAAGTATTAAACTACTTTATTTTAACATATAAGTCACCCCTCAGGTCTACCCTAGGTGCCCCAAGGGTAGGGTACCATGTAAAAATAAGCAGGGACATTTTAAAAGTTGTTTTATATGCGCTGGTGAGGGGAAAACTTCCAGTTTTGTTTTTCCCCATTGTAGCTTTGTAGCTCGATAGGCTAACATGAGAATACTGTAATACAGTGTAACTATTGACTGTAGTGATATGAAATAATATTTCAAGGATTTAAAAGATTGGTAATGATAAATCCAACAATTTGCCACTGTTGAATTTGATCATAATTAATAAAGAACATAAGTTATAGAACTTTCTTTTCTGTGAGCCAATATCCAGCCTTCTAGCAACCTCTCCTGATTGGCCAGCCCTTAAAAAGCTGAGCCAAACTGCTTTGATGAGTTGATAAGTGGCCTGCATAGAGACAGAGGTTCTCTGCTGGGGGGAGCTCTGCAGCTGCAGCGAACAGGCCAGTAAGGGGGCTGAGTAAATCAAACTGGACTTCAAAGAGAGCACGGCAGATAGGAATGCCAGCCAGTCCTACTGTCTCTTCCAGTACCCCAGCCAGAATGCAGCCCCAGGAATGGAATTTGCAGAAGGTCTGGAAAGGGAGTGTTAAGGGAAATGAGCCACACCAGTGGGTTGGCTTAGCCAGCTCTCACTCCCAAGGAGAGAATTCTCCATCTTAAATGTCGCAGTGCTTTGTGGGACAAGAAAATGCTGCACTTTGGATGAAGCTGTCATGCTTTTGGGTGGCACCCTGTACCCCATTGGTCAGGGGTGCCCCCCTGATTGTCACCCCAGAACATTGGATAAATATGTGAGAGCTGCATAGCAACTCAGATCTTCTAGCTGAAACTACAAAGAGAAGAAGGACTGATCTGCTGAAACCCTTGTCTACATCCCAAATGATTGCACGCTGAAGGACTGCTCCTGCTACACACATGGAACTACAGCCCTGATGACTTTGCCTTGTTTCAAAAAGGATTAAGGTGTAGCTCCCTGAAAGCAACGGGTTATCAGAGCTCACCTGCACCATCTCCCTAAGAAGTCCCCAGTCTGGAGTGTGTCCAGAGAACTTTTAAGGATTTGGCCAGGTGCATTGCTGGAACTGTAGTCCCAACTTCTGAGGATTTGTGTTGTGGACACTTTGAACCCTCCAGGGGAACTTCACGAAGAAGCTCCAGAAGTTTGGAAAAATTTGGAGCAACTTTTGGAAAAAGCTCCATAAGGTCACCGACCCGACATGAAGAGTCAAGCTGACTACCTCGTACTGCAACCCAGCCTGGATTTAAGGTTCATCCCGCTGAAAGCTCCGGAGCTCAAGACTCCCAGGAGTTGACTGGGGGCTCCCGCTGAACCAAACCAATGAAGGCACAGTGAATCCGGCCTACTGCAGAGGACCGCTCCAGATCGAGAGAAAATCCTCCAGAAAAGTTTTTAAGTGCGAAGGTAAAACTTTCACTGGGGCCTCCCGCTTAGTGTATCCGACCAGGGCTCATCACGGTCGGCCTCAAACTTTGACTTTGTCCTGGTAAAGCACGACCAGATGTCCCAAGTTGGCGCTATATGTTTTTAAGCACTAGAAAGTCTTTATTCTTTAAAAGTTCATATCTTGCTTCCCAATATTGGATTTTTGTTGTTTTGGTGGCATTTCAATCATATAAATATTTGCTATTTTTATAAATTTGGTTGTGAATGTTTATTGTGTGTTGTGTCTCACTTCTTTAATGTATTAGTGTTTTTGAATGCTTCACACACCTGTATCCTAAGTTAAGCCTGCCTGCTTGCTGCCAGCTACCAAGGGTTGAGCAAGAAAATAATTTTTTGAGACCTTGTCTGGACCTTGTATTGTGTTGGTGGACTCACCGCTAGTGGCAGGTGCATATTCACCTCCTACTAATAATCCACCTACCAACTCAGTGGGCCAGGGGTTATCTCTAAATGTGGCAGATAGTCGATCAGGCTGGCAGAGATGTATGTCTGGATTGGCATCTTTGGGCACCATCCAATTCCCTGGTGTGCTGGTACCCTGTAGACTGCTTTTGCGAAGCCCCAGTCAACTTTTTTTTTGTTCTCTGTGGCCTCACCCTATTTAGCTGTTCCTCTTTTTGCCCCCATTATTCAGAGGGTCTGACTTTGGAGCTGTGCAGGGTACAGCTGCAGTCCCTCGGAATCACAGATTGGAACAAAAATACAAACTGCACATGTCTGATTTGTGTTTATGTTTGCATATGTTTGTATATTGGAGTGAAGATGGCATCAGGCAGAGCTTTGTTTGAAAGAAGTGGACCTGCTGCAAAAAGTCCTCTTATCTTTAAAGGAACTCTTCACTAATGTGAAGAAGATCCATATCACACCTACTGTGTGATAGAGCTGTCAATCACACACAATGTCTGTATGACATCAGTCACAAGCTATACCCAGTAAATGTGCCCTTCAGCTGCCAGTTAGAATGGAAGGGAGAGAGCAGGTCCCGAAACGCAGGAGGCAAAGTAGGATGAAGTAACAGAACAATCTCCAGCGTATGCGTGAGTGTCCCAACTGTCACTCCATCATTTCCTCTAATACTGTCGCCTTTTGCAGCTCATGTTGAAATTGGGCTACGCTACAGGCATTTCACACTCTTCTGTGCATTGTTTAAAACACCTCATTTTACAGACCTAGGGAATACACAAATAGAAAAGTGATTGCAAAAGGAGAGAACAATACACAGGAGGAGTGAGAGAACAAGTCAAGGATGTTAATATTTAGAGAAAGGAAGAGGAGAGGAACAGAGAGAAAGTATGAGAAATCAAAAAAGGAAGAGAGAAAGAAAAGGAAATGGGAAGATTAGTATGTGATGAAGATGTGTTGTGAAAAATGGTGCATTTCACCCTTTGTTCCAAAACTATGTTGGGTGAGAAACCCCTAAACCGGCTTTGCAGTGCTTGTTCCACAGTATATGCTGCTTTTGGTTCCCAGTCCAGCCCTGCGGAGGCAATAACCTACCCCCATCCTAATGGACAGTATTCCATGCGCCAAACCTTAAACCAGACCCTAAGTGGACAATATTATCAAAGAGAGATAAACTGAAACGTTAATATTTTGAAAAAAAAGTAAAACTTATACAAAACAACCAGTATTTAATTTGAGCCTGTGACTTCTGGTGCTGGACACTGGCACTTAATTGTCAACACTGGAATTTATGACAGTCTGCCACAAGGTGACACTGTCTGTCTAATTTAAAGATGAGCACAACAGTTGTTTATTAATTATATATCTATTACAAATTACTAATGCATGCTGCCCACGCCCTTTTATAGATTTTGATGCATGGAATAGTCTGTGAGTGTGATGGTCAGTAGTTGTATTGGTATGGCATTGGCAGCGCTGGCAGGGGCAATGGATGGTGCACACTGCAGTGGTTTCCTGACAAGGGCCCTGCCACTTATTTTCTTTACAAATTAAGCACTAGGAACAACTCAAGTTTGAATGCAGGTGAAACCCAGAAATCCTGCGGGCTTTCCTTTCACTTGGCTGCCTGCTAACAACAACAGGTGCACCGTGTACAAGAATCCATGAACTATTATTAATAATCTTGTTTAGGAGAAACAAACTCTTTTAGTACAATAGGAGCACTAGGGCTGCGACAAGCCACGTCATGCCTGCTCAATAGGATTGTGTGGAAGTTACCTCGGAGTGGCTCTCCATTCTGTTTATTGTAAATAGAGGTGACATTCAGAGAGAGCTTTCCACTTCATATACGTGCTCCAGGACTGCCCTTGAAGGATTGCATTTCCACACTTCCAGTGTATAATGCTGCGACAGAAAAGGTGAAGGCTGGCTTGAAGAGCCATCTTAAAATGAACACGGGAAGTCAGCATTTTAACATGTCAGTATAAGGCACATGATTAAAAAACAAATCAAACGTTTGAACACTTTCTTGCGTAATGTCCTGTGAATTTTATGGATTCGCTAAATCAACTTCCGGCTTGATTTTTAACATGTCTCTTAGTACTGTTATCAGTTAGTACTGATATCATGTAAAGTTTGTGGACTTGTGTTCATGGTTCTCAAAATGATTTTTTTAAAATTGTAATTACATCTTAATTTTCCAGTCAATTCAATTCCTTTTCCTTCAGAATATTTGCCTTGTTCTATGTCACTGTCTGCCTTCCGAAAGGCTCATCATTTCTCATGTGTGGGCTTCGGGATACCTATGGGCAAATTCCTTTGTGAGGTGTTAGAAGTCAAAATGTAGAGACAGGCTTCACTCATTTCTCTCAACATTTGTGACCACCTCAAAGAGGTTCATCGCTAAAGGTCAGGGATTAACTCAGCTTCTCTTACGAGTAATCCATTAATAGTGGCTTTACAAGATAATAACGAAAAATACAATTAAAATGTACAAGTCTTGGTAACAATTCTCAAACTATCCAAACATCTTTGCTCAGAGAAAGTGAAAGGTGTTATTTTAGAACAATTTTTGCCAAAAAGGGCTACAAGTAAGGCTACCAACAATTGCCTATTTTATTTAATGCTGGCTTAATATAGTATCCCAACAGCATATTAAATCTTCAGAGAGCCTGTGGTAAACAATAAATTAATTACTCGCTCCACATAGAACACTATACCTTGGGAAAATGGAGGGGCATATTAGCAAGACCCACGTTAAAATTATCGCCGTTTTAGCGGCAGGAAACTGCCGCTAAAACGGCGATAATGGGCTTGCTAATATGCGTTATAGAATTCAATAGAAGCCCAGGTTAGATGTGCAGGACATCTAACCTGGGCTTCTATTGGAATTCCATAACGCATATTAGCAAGCCGATTATCGCCGCTTTAGCGGCAGTTTCCTGCCGCTAAAACGGCGATAATTTTAACGTGGGTCTTGCTAATATGCCCCGGAGTTTAATGTAATGTTTCGTAGTACTGCACCATTTAGTCATCTATCTAGAAATGGTTTAAATCACTTAAACAGTATTAAGGGCCCGACTCATAATTTGGCGGTTTTTGAGAATGAAAAAAGATCGCCTGGTTCCACAAGCCCTCTGAGTATCTTACGTGGGATGAAGGGAAACATTGCTTCCTATTCCAATCAGATGTATTTATTATATGTGTTATTATTGAAGAAATTTAGAATCTTGATACGTTAATTAACTGTCCAAAAAGACTCCGGCTCATTAACCGGTTGAAAACCGCCCACACATTTTTTAAGGCAAATATCACAAAAACTAAGAATGGATTTACATTAAAAACTGGAAGGCACCCTTCTGAGTAAAGTTATATATTTTAATGCTAAGTTTGGTGTGATTTAGGCTGTGCGAAAGTCACATAATTTACTTTCACATAATTATGCAAAATTTCACAAAAATGAACTGAAATTATTCGGATACAAATTTGTCATTAAGCGCTATACCTTAGCTTGAAATGCATCCTTGTGTCAATTTTTGATGTCAGGGCACGAAAAACACAATTACTGCAATGAACAGAACAGCCGCTTGCATTCTGGTTGTTCTTGTGCTCCCATGCTATAATTTTGCCATAAAGGGTGGCATCATTATGCAACGTGACAGAATGGCACAATTTGGGGAACATAACACGAAATATCTGGAATGGCACAAATTATGCTGATATAATAAATATTTTGTCTGGGCCTAGTTTAAGTGTGTTCAGTAGTTTTTGCTGTAAGAGCGAGCAAACTTTCCTGTGGAAGATGAAATGGAAAATACAACTTTTACCCTGTCCCTTCTAAACTCCGCCTGATGGATCTTCAAAAAACTTGACAGGAGGAACAATGAACTGGATGGATGAAGTGCAAGTGACAAATTTCATACAATATTGTCAAACAATGGTTGTAAACAAATCAAAAAAGTTATTTTGAGTGGCAGTTAAGACTTAACCATTAGACTACAATTTAAATTACAGGTTCTTCTAAAAACAATTTTATTGCGATGTTTTAAAGAGAGGTATATGTTTAAAACAATAATCCTTTTGAATTTTGAAGTGACTTTTGAGCACCACTGCCACCCCTTCCACTGTTATTGGGACATGTTGATGTTTACTACTCACCTTTTTCCTCATGTCTCAAAAATTGCCGCCAAATCATACTTGTTTGTACTAAACAGGTCTGACTATTCACCTTTATGGGCACTTAATTAATTGATTGGCTGGTATGATGCAATCATGGCTCTGGGTCCTCAAGACCTCACCCCACAACCATAAGCTACTTCCTTAGCTACCATCAAGTGACTCTTACACTCATTTGAGGCTGAGGGCAACTTTGATGGTGAACTGTTTCATTAATTTAAGTAATAACACTGTAGTGGTTAAGATACAGCCATAGAAAGCATTTTCCTAAACTGAGTAGCTTAACTAGAGAATTACTGTTGACCTCACCATGGGGGTCTAATAGTTAGCCCTTGAAACTGTTTGCTCCATACCGTCTTGTTTTCACCTCCACTTCATATCCCCATGTTGACATTTATCATTACTTCACTGAATAACAGGCTTGTGCTGAACGAACTTTAGGAATTGAGCTATGGTGATTAGGAGTAAGAGCCCTACAAACGCCGTGACAGCCGCCATCAGCCCTGTAATTGCTTTGGGGACTGCAAAGCCCAGAAGACACTGCTCCCAGGAGGGAGGGGCTATCACCAGCGCTTAAAAGCGCCAACGGACACCCGTGGCGCGGGAAGCCTACAAACACCGCGACAGCCGCCATCAGCCCTGTAATCGCTTTGGGGACTGCAAAGCCCAGAAGACACTGCTCCCAGGAGGGAGGGGCTATTACCAGCGCTTAAAAGCACCCACGGACACCTGCGGCGTGGGATGCGCGTGGGCCGCACCCGGGCTAAAGCCCGGGCCAAGGGCGGGCCCTTGGCCCTAAACTATGTTCTGCACTCCCTCAGTTAATCCCCCGTAAACGTACTAGCGTGTCTGAGAGGTTTTGGTGGGACTGGACTGGATTGGCGCCCAACTCCAGAAGCGCAGCAAAGCTTAAGAGGGTTATTTGTTTGGTCAGCTACATGGACTATATATTTGAGTCAATTAACATTCAGGGCAAGCAAACAAGACTATGGGCATTGTTACTGGCTCTGAAAATTATACTGTAGATCCTATGTAATTTTGTATTGCTGCCTACTTCTGTTTTGTTGGCCAGTATAGGACACGAAGGACACGAAGTGTGGCTGAACTAACGGGCAGCTTATCTGGCCTAATAATCGTAATTACTGTCATATTATTTTTCTTTTCTTACTCTTACTGTTTTTTTAAAATATTTTAATTAGCTGATTGCTTTTTACCTTGCACATATATTATACTGTTGGTTTTTGCGTATTTTGTACAAGTGGCTTATTAATAGGACCAAAGCGATACAAAAGGGGATGATGGACGGAACGTTTGAGCCAATCAAACACTCACCCCCAGTCAACTGATCTGGGTTTAATCCATCATCATTCTTTAGCTCACTCCACCACCCCAGTTCAGACATGGCCATATGCAAATCAGTCTGACCCTGTGCCTCATGGGAACAGTCCAGCCCGAACTGCCAAGCCATGTCTTCCCTGGACCGGAAACAAGCATCCTAGGACCGGTTTCTGGCATTTCAGCCGTCATCAGCCAGGCTTGCTTGAATCCAGTGGCAAAGTGAGCAAGGGACCCACGTCTGGGCATACCCCCGCCAACTTAGGGCGACCAAAGCGATACAAAAGGGGATGATGGACGGAACGTTTGAGCCAATCAAACACTCACCCCCAGTCAACTGATCTGGGTTTAATCCATCATCATTCTTTAGCTCACTCCACCACCCCAGTTCAGACATGGCCATATGCAAATCAGTCTGACCCTGTGCCTCATGGGAACAGTCCAGCCCGAACTGCCAAGCCATGTCTTCCCTGGACCGGAAACAAGCATCCTAGGACCGGTTTCTGGCATTTCAGCCATCATCAGCCAGGCTTGCTTGAATCCAGTGGCAAAGTGAGCAAGGGACCCACGTCTGGGCATACCCCCGCCAACTTAGGACGACCAAAGCGATACAAAAGGGGATGATGGACGGTACGTTTGAGCCAATCAAACACTCACCCCCAGTCAACTGATCTGGGTTTAATCCATCATCATTCTTTAGCTCACTCCACCACCCCAGTTCAGACATGGCCATATGCAAATCAGTCTGACCCTGTGCCTCATGGGAACAGTCCAGCCCGAACTGCCAAGCCATGTCTTCCCTGGACCGGAAACAAGCATCCTAGGACCGGTTTCTGGCATTTCAGCCGTCATCAGCCAGGCTTGCTTGAATCCAGTGGCAAAGTGAGCAAGGGACCCACGTCTGGGCATACCCCCGCCAACTTAGGGCGACCAAAGCGATACAAAGGGGATGATGGACGGAACGTTTGAGCCAATCAAACACTCACCCCCAGTCAACTGATCTGGGTTTAATCCATCATCATTCTTTAGCTCACTCCACCACCCCAGTTCAGACATGGCCATATGCAAATCAGTCTGACCCTGTGCCTCATGGGAACAGTCCAGCCCGAACTGCCAAGCTATGTCTTCCCTGGACCGGAAACAAGCATCCTAGGACCGGTTTCTGGCATTTCAGCCGTCATCAGCCAGGCTTGCTTGAATCCAGTGGCAAAGTGAGCAATAATAGGACCAAGCATGGGGAAGAGGAAACTTGTTGGCGAATCAGGAAAGCCTAAAACCCCAGATAGGACTGATAGATCACAGACACATACACAGACATCACTATTAAAGTTCATCTCAGGAGCCATGGGGGTTATCGAGAAGCAGATCACCAACGTGGAGGAGACATTGATAGTCTGTAGGGACAAAATGATAAGCCCCTCGATTAGACCACAAAACTCAGTTGACAACGACGGATCCTTGATAAATGGTGAGAGAGGCGGGTCGGATGAGACTGATAAGGGGAAAAATGGGTGTATACAGACTATAACCGACACCATTAATTCATCTAAGTCGGATTCCCCATTGCCCACCAAACGGGTAAAAAAACCACGAACTTGCCCTACAACCACCTCCCTAAATAAAGTGCTTCCATGTAATAAAGGTACTAAACACCAAGTTAAGGGTCAAAATGGACCAAAGATGGTAATAATTGAACCCACCCAAGAGTCTAGCAATTTGGATAATCAAAAATTAGATGTATTATGTTCAACAGTAAAAGCATTAGAGTTACATATGAAAAGTAGCCTAGAGTCTATTAATACACGTTTAAAGGAAATTGAAATTAAATGTATGAATTGTCTGGATTTACTAAACAGTCAATTGAAAATTGGGCGCTTGGGGAATGCTCTAACTGATAGTAATCAAGATGTAATTAATATAGCGAATCAGATAACGCACCCAGGCTCTAAGAGCTCCCAGGATAATACATCTAACGAATATACTGCTCAAGGACCCATAGAAAGAAATCAAGTACATAGGGTTTCTCCCCCGCCCACTAATGTCTGTACTGTAACAGCTGAACAAATACAATCATCGGAGATTCTGGATCTCCCACCGGCTGCTACCCCTTATGTAATTGTACTATCAAATGTCCCCCCTTTACATTGTCAGACTTCGGAATCTTGGACTTCACTTAGAAATAAGTCCTTAAACTGGCTAGGGGTGAGATCCGGATTGACTGAAGAATTATTTAAAGATCTAAAGATAGTAAGGCGAATAAAATGGGTGGGCAGGTCCCAGAAATCCCTACCAGGAGATTGTGTAGTTCTGTCATTTAAAACACCTAGACTGGTGAAGACTGTTTTAAATAGAACAAGGCCTACTTATATCTCTCCAAATATGATCTCTGCACCACCACTAGGCTATTTCTACCATCCCAGAGCAATGACTGCCTATAATCGCCTTCCCCCTCCCTAATCCTCACCCACCACCTACCAACCAGCTATATAATGTGTCAACCTATAATAGATATAGAGAACTAGAAAATCTAGACGAAATAGACTGACCAGTCGTGGTGAACCAGGTAGCAATTGAGCAGAGACATGAGGGGATAAATGAAATACATTGTTCTGGAAGGGAGGGAGCGATTAATGAAATCCTAGGCTTAAGTTCCCCACCTGCTGTTCAATCGGCTTGTCAACCAACCAGAGATAATGGCGAATCAACGCCTAATATTAGTATAACGAATTCCTTTTTACCCTCTAATGAGAACATTGGCTTTTTGTTTTGGAAGGTGGCAGGACTGCGGAATAAAATTATTAACCCTGAGTGGTTAGAATTCGTAGGACATTTTAACTTTATTTGCCTTCAGGAGACTAGGCTGGTAGAGCCTGTCCACATGAATGGGTACAGAACTTTTCATGTCCCTGCCATTCCATCTCCACATGGTAGATCCAAAGGTGGCTTATGTACTTTTGTTTCTAATGACTTACCACCTGTAAGACTAGTGAAAGAAGAATTAACCCTTTTATTCAAGTACTAGTATGTGAAGGACCTGGTCCGGTCAGGATTGCTGTGATTAATTTGTATAATAACGCCTCGAACGGCAAAATTATAATACATCTACAGAAGACGTATGACTACCTGGAAAAGTTGGATGGCACCAATAAGAAAAAGTTATCAATTGTCTGGGGAGGTGATTTTAATATTCAATTGTGTAGCCTGTATACAGAGAAAGTGTGTGGATTGAATAATTTAGATGGCACGGCCAAAACACATTTTACGCACAATTGTTTTGGAGATAAACTAAATGAACTCATTTATACAACAGATTTGTCTTTCTCAAACGAAACTTCAACCTCATATGTCCCCTTTGGCTGTACTTTTAAGGGGAGGAATAATCATAGCATTATTGACTATGTTTTAATCTCAAATAATCTGAGTTGTCACGCTTTTAACTTTAAAATTCATGATATATTGTTAAGCGACCACTACCCTCAATCCCTGCAAATTTCAAAGTCCCAATTAATTAGGACAGAGAACGGACAGTGCCATGCCCATGATGGAGAGCTTGAGTTAGCCACCCTTAATGGATATTCGCTACATTGGCACCAGGTTACCCCGGAGGGCTTTCTGGGCAACCTAATCAGAAATAAGAGGGAAGCCTTTGAGACCTGTCTGGATGACACATCCCAGTCAAACGAGATTATTAATGCTTTTTTATCTATTTCTCATTCAGTAAAGGAGAATTTACAAGTGGCAGCGAAAAGTAAGAAAGCTAAAAAGGGTTGGTTTGACGCACAATGTACCAAGGCTAACAAGAAGCTCAAAGAGGCACTACACAAAACCCCTAAGTGTAGAGCAGAGATCCAGCATCGTAGGTCTGCCTATCAACAGGCCCTGAAACAAAGGAAAATCAGGTAAGTGAAGAGGCCTGGGACGCTTTATGCGAAGCTAGTATAAAGAATGATAACAATCAATTTTGGAAGATAGTTAACTCCGCACCATTGAGAGAGCACACCGGCCCCGGTATTGTGGTTGAGGTCGAGTGGATTAAATATATTTCCACTATATATGCTGCCACGACCAATATACCAGATATTTCCCAGGCCACTAACTTTAATGGCAACTTAGATCTAGATCTGGGTCGATCTCCTAGTCTTACTCCATTTAGCCTAGAGGAAGTGACTAATGCTATAACAGCCAGCAAAGGTGGGAAGGCTCCTGGCCCGGATGCCATCCCTGTGGACTTATACAAAGCTAATACATCTCTATGGGGCCCCATCTTAACTGTCGTACTAAGGGCCTGCTGTGCTACTGAATTTCTCCCCACATGGGCAGAATCGATAATACTGCCTATCTACAAAAAAGGGGACAGGCACAATCCAGACTGCTACAGGCCGATCTCACTACTTGACTCTCTAGTAAAAGTGGTGGGTAGAACAATTTTAAATAGGCTGCAAGAGTGGTCTGAATCAAGCGGTATTCTGACTGACATACAATATGGGTTTTGCACTGGGTTAGGAACCATTGAACAGACCCTTAACCTGAGCTTGTTGGTAGGGAAATATATCACGATCAAAGGCAGGGACTTGTTCTTGGGGTTTGTCGACTTGTCCTCTGCCCTTGATTGTGTAAACCACTCTAAGCTATGGGCAATAATGTTAAATATGTGCGTGGACACTACGATTATCTCCTTCTTGAGGGATCTGTAGTCAGTCACGAAAGCCAGAGTCAGATATGGGCCTAGTGGAGAATGTACACAGCCATTTAACATAGAAAGAGGGGTGAGACAGGGTTGTGTTCTTGCCCCTTTTTTATTCTCACTTGATATTAATAATGTTGGTACTGCATTGACCCTGCAATCTAGAGATCTTGCTCAAATCGGACATCGTCCGGTGCCCGCCCTCCTGTACGCGGACGATGCCGTTTTGATGGCACACACCCCAAACTCTATGCAGGCGGTGCTTAATGCTGCTTAATGATTTTGTTAAATATATGCAGGACCTTCATTTGCAGGTTAACCAAGCAAAAACTTTTATAATGAAGTGCGGCAAAAAACCCGGTAATTGCCACCCGATTAGAATCATGGACACTAATATTGAATTTACAAAATATTTCTCGTATCTGGGTGTGCTTTTTAATAAAGAAGGTACGTGTAATCATGCCATTAAGACTAGGGCACTATTATTCAGAAGTGCGTGTATGGCCTTACAGAAATTCGCCAGCAGACTGGGCACAAATCCCCCTAGAGAGATGCTTAATATCTATAAGGCAAAATGTGTTAGCAAAGCATTATATGGGGCTGGCATTTGGGGGCATGCAAACTCCACGGCTCTACAAATAGTGGAAAATGAATTTTTACGATATCTGCTTGCTACACCGAAAAGCGCTTCTAATTTTGTGTGCCACACTGAGCTGGGAATAACATTTATTGCTGATTTAATTAAAATTCAACCACTTCTGTTGTGGCACAAAGTCTGGGCATCTGAGTACACTGTCCTAAATCGATCTGTTATAACGGATTGCTTAAAATCAACTTTATATACAAGAATTCCATGGTTTAGATACATAGAAACCTTTTGTCAGGATCTGGCGCACCCTGACTATTTTTATAAACCCGAACCTTTAGCTGCAGTGAGCAGGAAAGATTTAAAAGCTGCCTGTATAAAACACTTGGAGAACTTAAGGATGTCCAGTGAATTGATAAAGCCATCTGTGTTAAGAAATCAGCTTATTTTAACTAGTTTTGATTTGCAATTTTATCTGAGAGCAGTACCGATACAGAAGCATAGATTTGTTTTAACCCGATTTAGAATGGATATTTTCCATCGTATGGTCACTTTTCCAGATCAAAATGATTGGTCCCCAAATTTACCTAAATGTCCCTGTGATGGTTCCTCTATACAGACCACAATGCATGTTGTTTTGTTTTGTGGATTTTATAAGAGGTTGAGGGCTTATTATTTAAAAGAACTTTTAAAAGAATAATCATTTGTCCAGTGTCGACCAGCGTATCTTTTTCTACAATCACTCCCTAACATTGACATATGTGTAAGAATGTCATGCTTCCTATGGAGCAATTTTCATGCCAGGAAAAACATTTTTGCGAGAGGGTTTGAATACTCCAGATGGATAAGGAAAGAGTGACTTAAGATCTATGTAGGTAAATTGTACTGTTCATGCCCTCTAAAACATCCACTTATCATTTTATTATTAAAAAGATCTATTATAAGTCTGCGGAAACAGGACGGTATGACAGACCCACTAGTGAGGTTTTTATCTTCCTGTATTCCCGTACTATTTTTGACTGATTACTTGTATGTAGTTTATCGTGTGTAAAATAACATAAGGTATAGACGAATTTAGATCGGTACATGCTGTGGGGATTTTAAGGGGACTACTTTTGAGAAAGTATTAAGACCTGATAATGCTTGATAAACTTGTGTGAATTAATATAAGGTATAGATGAATTTTAGATCGGTACATTCTGTTTAGATTTTTAAGTGGAATATTTTTAAGAATGTATTAAGACATGACAATGTTTGATAAATTTTAATAACGCTTGATTACCAATCAAAATAAGGCATAGATGAATTTAAGATTGGCACACACCACAAAGATTTTTAAGGGGATTAACACCAAGTATGCATTGAGACTTGATAAAGCTTGATATTTTAATGTGTGATAATAAGTAGTTATATATGTGCATTTTATATTTGTTGTACTTTTATGGTCATATATATTTGACCGAATAAAGTTGATTTGATTGATTGATTGAGTAAGAGCCCTGATGTGAAATGTTTGGGCTTAGAACTGGCTTGGGCGGCCTCCCATATACACCTTAAGATGTTTTGCTGACTCAAGATCTGAGCATCATACCTATACAATAAGAACTCCTTTGTGTCTTTCAAAAAGGAGGCCAAGAGTATAGAGTTCACTAGGAAAGGGCACAAACAAGTGCTTGTGAGATGTGCTCTTCACTAATAACTCTCTTTTACAGATATCCGACGGGAGGGTTTGACTGGTGCGTCTCGAATTCTGATTATGATGTAGTGTGAAGATCTATAGGCCAGAGTTACTAAAGTAGGATTCTGGCTTGAAAAGTCTCGAGGATGTCTTACACCACGAAAGGAGCACAGATTTACCAATGGCTCTTGTAGCTTAAAACAGACACAACGTGGTTTTACAATTATCATTTCTGAATTGCCACATTTTGAGATTGTTTTAAGCCAAACACGTATTAAACCAGGCACTAGAGGCACACAAAGGTCTGTAATACCAGGGCAATGATCAGGTTGTTGGTGTTTGATTGAGAAAATTATAATTTGCAATGATGTTACTTTGGGCCACATTTATGAAATATATTTTAATGTGTGGTGCTAAAAAGCCTAGCCATGTGAATAGCATGCTACACCAAGTAATTCAAAGTCATGTAGACAAACGCCTGACCTGCAATGTAAATTTGCACAAACCACTTATATGGGCATTTAAGGGAAAGAACGAAAACACAGCGTATTTCTGAATAAAGAAAATGCGGAGTTGTGTCTTGTCTGCTAGATGTCAATAAAAATGCACACAAAGAGGTAGATAGCATATGTTTAAACATCATTACCTTATAATAAGGCAAAATACGTTAACAGACACGTTCACATGACGGCTAAAAAAGATTTATCTTTATGTGCCCTTCACAGAATCTCACTCGATCACTGAAAAAGCACAGAACTCTAAGTAATGCATGTAATGGAAACTTTCCCATTCATCTTTTTCTTAACATTATGCAACAACAGTAATAGGACAGTCCATGACAGTCGTGATTGTAACTACATAGCAAAGAAACGACACTCCACCATGCATCCCAAAGGAGATGCCATCAAAACAGTGATAATACAATCTTATATCAAATTGACAGTTATAAGGAATTGCGCAGCCTGTCACCGTCACCCCTCTTTGAATGCCACACTCTCTCTTCCGCAGGAATACCAAACTGGGATTATACTCAAAGCACTCTATAGATTACAGTTTCAGTGGGGTAACTCATATGGAGGGTGCAATACGAAAGACAATCTTTCAAAACATCTGCCAGTTTGGGGTGTGTAAGCAGCACTTTAATGAGTGGAAACCTTCCACTGCTGGATGATTTCTGCACCATGATCAGAGTTGTATCCCACACCTTCCTCTGTTTCTCTCCACCAAAATCCATTCCTCTTTTTCCTTTGACAGCTCGCTACTTTTCTACTATATCCTCTCCTGCAGCTTTCGAACACGATGTTATCGTCTCTTTACTCATCGTGATATCTGGAAGTGTTGACATCCCATGTGATAAAGTCGGCTGACCATGGCTAATACTAGTATTAAGGACATCAAGCCTAGGAAGTATAAGAGTGAAATAAACTAATGTAATAAGGGTCATTTGTTATTTTACAGTTAATGGTAATTAGACGCTAATTGAGACAGAAGCATTCATTCTAGAGTTGGATGATGACTTCTGTTGTTTTTTTACAACTGAAAAATATGAAATACAGGCTTTCTTTTTTCGATTCGCAGTCTTGATGATATCGAAAGTGGTTGATTTTAAAGTTGATAAAACTGTTCTGTAATTAACCTTTGGGATTCCAGAAAAACATGAGCTACTGGGAGAACGTAATAGAGTGTATACCTTTATTGTATACATTGGTATGTGCTGTAATGGTTAAGCCCAAGTTACATAGAGACAATGCAAGGAAGCAGCAAGTTAACCTATGGAGAATAGAAATACTTGACTGAGTTCCCAAATAATCTGTCATTGAGATGTAAACTAGTTTCATTAAAAATGCGATTTCCCCAGAGAAATTATTTATGGCATAAGCAAAATAAATTCGAAACAGTCAGTACATAAAGAGTGTAAAGCCACAGACTGTTGGGGTGTGACTGTACCCTGCATGGCAAATGGATGTGTGCTGTCCTGTGTCGCCTGACTGCATGACATTCTTTAGGCCCAGTACTCACACAATTATTCGTGCCCACTGAGGCTTGGCTCAAAATGGACCATGAGACACAGAGTCTGGCTGTCAGGTCAAGAAGGGACTCCAAAAGTAGTCTCTACGTGACACAATACCACTGTCTGTGTCTCAGGGACTTGCACAGTGAGTTATGGCGGCCACATATACTCTTTTAATCCATGGTCTTTGGATAGGCTTTTTTACCGCTACAGAGTATGACGTCTACAAGCTTCCACAGGCATGTCATGAGCACTTCCTGTTCTGACATCCCTGTGTGTGTGTGTGTCAAATGTGTGTTGTGTGTATGGAGCCTGGCAGTGGGAGTTCATGTTATTTGAGAACATGTGTACGCTGCAGCCAGTGGGGACTATTGCCCTGATTCTGATGTGGCACAAGATGGAAGGAGTGATGCAGCCTCCCCAGATGTTGGAAGTGCATTGCCTGCATTCCTGAGGTGGAAAGAGCAGTTCTAGCAATGTGGAGGCATGGAAACAGTGCTGACTTGAGAAATTCTATTTCACCTATTTAGCAAGGGAATGCTGATTAGCCCTTCTTGAGAACTGCTATTTGGTTCATGGTGGGGAGTCAGTAGAGTCGGTTGTTAGAGGGGGAGAGGTTTATAGCCAGAGCCTGTGCCTTTTATCTTCTGTTGAGTGGCTAATCCAGGAAGGCTGGTAACAGCCAGGGGCAGAGCTTCAAACTTATTGGGTTCACATTATGCCTAATACTGCTTCCAAAGCAAACACAAGGAGATGATGGACAGAGCGCTGAAACTTTTCAGACACTCACCCCCAGTCACAGATCCAGGTTAAATCCATCTTCGTTCTTTAGCTGTGGGTCCCTTGCTCACTTTGCCACTGGTTTCAAGCTAGCCTGGCTGAAGAGGGGTGTTACCCCGAAACCGGTCCCAGGATGCTTGTTTCTGGTCCAGTGAAGACATGGCTTGGCACTTCGGGCTGGACTGTTCCATGAGGGACAGGGCCAAGACTGATTTGCATATAGCTGTGTCTGAACTGGGGTGGCGAAGTGAGCTAAAGAATGATGATGGATTCAACCCAGATCTGTGACTGGGGGTGAGTATCTGAAAAGCTTCAGCGCTCCATCCATTATCTCTTTGTGTTTGCTTTGTTCACCCTAAGTTGCAGGGTATGCCCAGAGGTGGGTCTCTTGCTCACTTTGCCACTGGATTCAAGTGACCTGACTGAAGAGGGGTGTCACCCCGAAACCGGACCCAAGATGCTTGTTTCCGGTCCAGTGAAGACATGGCTTGGCAGTTCGGGCTGGACTGTTCTCATGAGGCACAGGGCCCAGACTGATTTGCATATAGCTTTGTCTGAACTGGGGTGGCGAAGTGAGCTAAAGAATGATGATGGATTCAACCCAGATCTGTGACTGGGGTTGAGTGTCTGAAAAATGTCAGCGCTCTGTCCATCATCTCTTTGTGTTTGCTTTGTTCGCCCTAAGTTGGCAGGGTATGCCCAGAAGTGGGTCCCTTGCTCACTTTGCCACTGGATTCAAGCTAGCCTGGCTGAAAAGGGGTGTTACCCTGAAACCGGTCCCAGGACGCTTGTTTCCGGACCAGTGAAGACATGGCTTGGCAGTTCGGGCTGGACTGTTCCCATGAGGCACAGGGCCAAGACTGATTTGCATATAGCTGTGTCTTAACTGGGGTGGCGAAGTGAGCTAAAGAATGATGATGGATTCAACCCAGATCTGTGACTGGGGGTGAGTGTCTGAAAAGCTTCAGCGCTCCGTCCATCATCTCCTTGTGTTTGCTTTTTTGCCCTAAGTTGGCAGGGTATGCCCAGACGTGGTTCCCTTGCTCATTTTGCCACTGGATTCAAGCTAGCCTGCCTGAAGAGGGGTGTTACCCCAAAACCGGTCCCAGGATGCTTGTTTCCGGTCCAGTGAAGACATGACTTGGCACTTCGGGCTGGACTGTTCCCATGAGGCACAGGGCCAAGACTGATTTTCATTTAGCTGTGTCTGAAATGGGGTGGCAAAGTGAGCTGAAGAATGATGATGGATTCAACCCAGATCTGTGACTGGGGGCGAGTGTCTGAAAAGTTTTAGCGCTCTGTCCATCAACTCCTTGTGTTTGCTTTGTACGCCCTCAGTTGGCAGGGTATGCCCAGGCGTGGGTCCCTTACTCACTTTGCCACTGGATTCAAGCAAGCCTGGCTGAAGAGGGGTGTTAACCCGAAACCGGATCTGGATGCTTGTTTCCAGTCCAGTGTATACTTGGCTTGGCAGTTCGGGCTGGACTGTTCCCATGAGGCACAGGGCCAAGACTGATTTGCATATAGCTGTGTCTGAACTGGGGTGGGTAAGTGAGCTAAAGAATGATGATGAATTCAACCCAGATCTGTGACTGGAGGTGAGTGTCTGAAAAGTTTCAGTGCTCTGTCCATCATCTCCTTGTGTTTGCTTTGTTCGCCCTAAGTTGGCAGGGTATGCCCAGACGTGGGTCCCTTGCCCACTTTGCCACTAGTTTCAAGCTAGCCTGGCTGAAGAAGGGTGTTACCCCGAAACCTGTCCCAGGATGCTTGTTTCTGGTCCAGTGAAGACATGGCTTTGCAGTTCAGGCTGGACTGTTCCCATGAGGCAGAGGGCCAAGACTGATTTGCATATAGCTGTGTCTGAACGGGGAGGCGAAATGAGCTAAAGAATGATGATGGATTCAACCTAGATCTGTGACTAGGGGTGAGTGTCTGAAAAGTTTCAGTGCTCCGTTCATCATCTCCTTGTGTTTACTACTGCTTCCAGCCATCATTATCACTACCTACTGGGAGACCCCATTGATTCTGTCTATCTACCCACTCCAATTGAAAGCCACTCAGAAACTTTAAAGAGGATTTTTGCAAATGGCAGCAGACAGAACAATATTGTATTTTATCAAGACATAAAAATAAAATAGGACCACCTCCCTCAAGTCTTTCACCCTGAAAGCTTCTTTACTTATCAAAACTCAATCTAAAGAAAACCCACATAACCAGCATCAGAGTAGGTAATAATACACTGATTCTAACTTAAAACAGATCAAAGCAAAGATCCAACTAATCCAGATTCATGATTACCATTTCAAGTGACCATATCTAAGCCTAGAAGAAACTTCCTTTACACTGCTGTAATTTTGCATAATTTCTGGCATTACATATCATGATTGTTACTCATTATGCCTGAGGTTGCACAACTACGCCATGTCACATAAACAAAGTTTTGTTTGAGATAAAATACTATTGTGGGACCATGGGAAAACACAAATTAATGCAAGCAGCTATGATTCACATCATGTTGAATTTCACACTATTTTTAGTGTGAAATGCTTTCTTCCATCCATTTTGTAAAAAAACAAAAACAGGCCAGCATTTTGCAGAATAATGCGCAATTTCACACTATTTGTGGTGTTTCACATAACTTCTGCAAAGGATATTGCAAGAGTTTTACCCAAGCTTAATCATGTTATTATATTCCCAGTCATTTAGATACTTCTGAAAGTTTAATGTTTCAGTAAGTATTTCACCTGCCTTTGTGAATAGCAATTAGCTATCAGAGATCGACAGAGCCATATCTCATATCAAGTTGTTTCATTTGAGGTCTTATATTAAAGGAGGTTTTCCTTTTCCATAAATCTCTTTTGTGAAGTCTTGCACAAACAAAAGCTTTTTACCTTGCCACATTTGTTTTCTATTTTCTTCAGTCCAGTTTAAGATCATGACACTGTGCTCATAATGAAGCTCTCTCAGTTTCAAAGGGCTGAATGAAATCGACTTTTGTACAGGGGCGGCTCCTCCACTAGGGCAGAGGAGCGTCGTGCCACTGCTTTCTCATTGTAGGAGAAAGCCAAAACATAAAATGGTAATAACTAAATGTTATTACCATTTTATTTGCTTCGCACATTGCGGGCGGGTGGGTGGGGGTGCTCTGCTCTTTGAGCAGGGCAGGGGAGGAGTGGTTTGCCCACTCTTGAGTGTGCAAAGACTGTTTGGTCGGCCCTCTCGGGCAGCCCAAACCAGTCATGCACACTCTGCTCTTCTCCATGCAGGCTGCATTGCAGCCTGCATGGAGAACATGGCCACCCCATTAGCCACTGGCTGGGCAGCATCCCGGCCAATCACAACGCTGCTTGCAGCGTTGTGACTGGCTTAGGGGAGGGAGCCTGGCTGCCTGCTTCCTGTTCCTGTCGGAGGCAGGAGAGCAGGAGCTAGAAGACGCGGGACCCGGCAGAAAGGTAAGTTTAATTTTATTATTATTTTTTTTTTTATTTCCCCGCGATCCCCCTTGTAACTCCCCGCGCGAATCCGCCCGCGCCCCCTCGCGCCTGCCCCCCCCACACGTGAGCAATGCCGGCCATGGTATTCAGACATAATATCGCGTTGGAAATGCCGACTTACACAAATATCGATTTGGAAATATCGTGATACAGAAATATCGACAGCAAGAATATCGTGGCCAAGAATATCGAATTTAAGGTAAGAAATATCGGTTTCAAAAATATAGAAGTCCATAATATCGTTTGCAAAAATATAGTTGTTTAAAATGTCGATTTTTTTAATTAGTGTTATGTATTTTAGTTTATATTTTAAATGTATGTGATGTATTTTTTTGTATAAGTATTGTTTATGTTTTTTAATATATGTGTTAAATTTTTAGTAGTTATTTTAATTAAATTTTGCAGTTCCGTAGCTGGTTGTGGGTTTATAGGGGAATAGGGTGGGAAGTAATTTAATTATAATAAATTAATGATTAGTTTTTATGTATTAATATTTATTTATTTTAGATTTTATAGTGTTAATTGTGGAAAGTAATTTATTTGTAATTAATTATAAATTGGTTGTTAATCAATAATAATTAATTAATTGGTAATTAATTATGGTAATTGGGTAATTTTGTTTAGGTGTGGGTTGTGGAGTTTACAGGGCTAAAGGGTGGGAAGTAATTTATGTTTGATTAATTAATAATTAGTTGTTAATTTATATTAATTAATTGATTCAAAATTAATTATGGAAATGGTGTAATTAATTTTAGGTGTGGGTTGTGGGGTCTAAAGGGGTAAAGGGTGGGAAGTAATTTGTGTTTAATTAATTAATAATTAGTTGGTCGTTAATATTAATTAATTAAGTAATTAGTATTTAATTAGGGTGATTGTTTATATTGTTTTGTGTGTGGGTTTTACTTTTATAGGGGTAAAGGGTGTGGATTAAATTAATTTTACTTACTGTATAATTAGTTGTTAAATACTATTAGTTTTTTAATTGAAAATAAGTTTAACTTTTGTAATTGATTTTTTTACACTTAAATTTTAGCTGTGGGTTGTGGGGATTATAGGGGTAAAGTGTGGGAAGTTTATTAATTTTTTATGAGTTTTAATTTGTTTTTAAATTAATAATATTTCTTTTATTGGTAATTAACTATGTTAAATATGGAAGAACATTTTTAAAAAAATGTAAATGTGTGTTGTGAATTGTGTGGTGTTATTTGGATAGGAAATAAAAAAGTTAATTTATGTAATAATTAATGCTTTTGTTTCTAAATATTTTCTAATTAAAAATATTTATTTGTTTGAAAATTATTTTTTATTTTATTTAATATATTTGTAGGTATTTTTCATATGTATTTAACATTATAAGATGGTTTTTTAAAAGTTAATATGAAATATATTTGTATTTTAGTTTTTAACATATTTATATATTTTTTTATTTATTTGTTTTTTAAATATTTTTGTTGTTGGTAATATTTTTACCCCTCTGCTATCCAACAATGTCCCTACTGTTGCACTGACTGGAGTGGGAATAGTAATTTTTACCCCTCCACTATCCAACACTTTCCCTACTGTTGCACTCATTGGAGTGGGAATAGTAATTTTTACCCCTCCACTAGCCAACACTTTCCCTACTGTTACACTTTTTGGAGTGGGAATAGTAATTTTTACCCCTCCGCTATCCAACATTTTCCCTATTGTTGCACCCACTAGAGTGGGAATAGTAATTTTTACCCCTCTGCTATCTAACACTTTCCCTACTGTTGCACTCACTGGAGTGGGAATTGTAACTTCTACCCTCCGATATCCAACCCTTTCCCTACTGTTGCACTCATTGGAGTGGGAATAGTAATTTTTACCTGTCCGCTATCCAACACTTTCCCTACTGTTACACTCACTGGAGTGGGAATAGTAATTTTTACCTCTCCGCTATCCAACACTTTCCATACTGTTGCACTCATTGGAGTGGGAGTAGTAATTTGTACCCGTCCGCTATCCAACACTTTCCCTACTGTTAAACTCACTGGAGTGGGAATAGTAATTTTTACCCCTCCCCTATCCAACACTTACCCTATTGGTGCACTGAATGGAGTAGGATTAGTAAGTTTTATCCCTCCGCTATCCAACACTTTCCCTACTGTTGCACTCACTGGAGTGGGAATAGTAACTTTTACCCCTCCGATATCCAACACTTTCCCTACTGTTGCACTCATTGGATTGGGAATAGTAATTTTTACCTGTCCGCTGTCCAACACTTTCCCTACTGTTACACTCACTGAAGTGGGAATAGTAATTTTTACCTCTCCGCTATCCAACACTTTCCATACTGTTGCACTCATTGGAGTGGGAGTAGTAATTTTTACCTGTCCGCTATCCAACACTTTCCCTAATGTTACACTCACTGGAGTGGGAATATTAATTTTTACCCCTCCCCTATCCAACACTTTCCATAGTGTTGCACTCATTGGAGTGGGAGTAGTAATTTATACCCCTCTGCTATCCAACACTTTCCCTACTGTTGCACTGACTGGAGTGGAAAATTTAAGTTTAAAGATTTTTAAATAGTTTAATGTTTTAATTCATAACAGAATTTTTTTAATTAGATTTTATGTTATTGGTATATAGGGCGACTTCGTTTGGACAGGCATGGAGCCTCCTGTCCTTCAAATCCACAACAAAAGCAATGTCGAAGTCAAGTCCGTAAAACACAGGCTTTATTAAAATACAAAGTGGCAGCATTCTCTCTTTCCCAACTCGTTTCGGCTACATTAGCCTTGTCACACGTGAGCTTCATAATGCACAATTCTGATCTACGAAGTCTTTCATGTTTCCTAATAACTTCCCTTCAGCCATTGTGACAATTGCAGGGCAAAAATTATATGGGAGGGGGGGATTACAATATACTTTAATAGTTCAATCCTGTAACTAGTGGTAAGTTCTATGACCTGCTTCTAAATAAATGCAATATTGTCAAGTTCAAAATAGTAAATAATTATAGTAAATGTATTTAGCCATTTGAAGATTCCCCTCGTTGATTACAGCAAATGTACAGTAATATTTGCATAGACGAAAGCCACTTTAATCTCAGCTCTTGAGGTAGATGTTTCCTATTAGGCTTTGACCTAGTGCTAAGACAACATGGAGGTTAGTCATACAAACATGGGCAGTCAATTATTTCTCTCTCTACTAAAACTAAGACCGATCCTCTCTTTCTCCTCACACGTCTCCACTCAGCTCAACAAAGGGGTCATCTTTCAGGGTACAATCAACTGTCCAAAATCACCTCCATTCTTCATCCAATGTAGGATTCTCAGTTTGCACTCCTTTCTGCACAATTCCACATGAAAAAAACAGGTCAGTGAACTAGGTCAGCTAATTTGTAATTTTGGTCACCAAGTTGGGATCTGCAATTTGGAGTTCGCGGATTCAGGGCTTTCAAGGTAGCTCATGTGAAACTTTTCACTTCCAAAAGTGTCCTTCCATTTCCTTTATCTGATTTAGTGAATCCGGTGACATTTTATGTATGACAGACATCCAAAACATAAAATTTCCAAGGGTCAATGCTGGAGAAATTCACTGAGCGTCCATTTGTGTTCTTGGTTTGAGGAGTTTTTAAATGCAAATTATAAAATATTATATGACCTTTAACCATATCTGTACTTTAACTGTGTTTTTCTTTAGCTCATTTGTTTGTTTGTTTGTTGTACTTATGTTAGTGTGTTGTAGGCAAAGCTACAAGCTTTCTGGGGAATTTGATCAGATAGTACATCCAACAGTGGGGCGAAGGCACTGGAAACAGCTTGATGCAGTTGTTCAACTGTTGGAATTCACAGTGGGGGCTTGCTCCAATGCCTGACTTACCTTGTGCGGACAGCTCCACTGCACAGCCATAGGCCATAGGACTTGCACAGTGGAGGGCTGGCAACAGGGCCTGGACTTATGCCTGACCTGCCACAACCAGCTGCAGGAGACCAAACCCCACTGCACCAGACAAGGCCTAAGGACCAACCTCATACGTGAAGTCCAACAAAGGACTAAGACCTCTTGCTTAAGGCTTGTAGACCATTGACTAGGGTTTGCAGACCTCAGAGGATCTGCTGAGGTCAGGAACCCTGCCACAAGGTCTGCAATCCCTGTGATAAAATCTGAATTTCTTTTTATTTTAACAATTGCACAAAATCTGCCTTTTTTTCAGGTTCATCTCAACAGTAGTATTTTCAAATCTGTGCTGTGTCATCAAGGTGGACACTGGTAGAAAAGGAGTAAAATGCGTGTTCATTTAAAAATAACCGTGATACGTGCATATTCATGGCATTTGGCAAAACCATAAGCATTTTAGTTTTCTCTTGGTATTTAAAGTTTTATCCAAACTAATCAAGGGATCAAACTTGAAGACATTGTCAACAAATCAATGGTTTTTTTCATCTCTGGTGCCATATCAAGCATCTGTACAAAATTTGTCAGACCATTAGCATGTTTAGCTTACTTTTAAATGATTGGGATTCCAGCAGATCAATACAAAAGCGGCAGAGTTAAAGGGGCATATAAAAACTTTATTAAAACACAAAAATGTTTTAGACCCCTCCTTTGAACTATGCCCCCCCTTGATGGATTTGTTTGCAACTTTCAATGTAGTACCCAAAGTGGATGATTAATTTTTGCAAGGCGTGTGCAGATTAGTCGAACAGTGGCAAAGTTATTAGCAAATCATGTGGCTGCTGGGCTTAATGTGTGTTATGTTAGTGTATGTACCTAGATATACACACACACACACACACAAAACAAACACAGTTAAATTAAAGTTACAGAGAAAATATGTTTACAAATGAAAACTACAATTCACTGAAATGTGTCCGTTATGATTAGCTCCGTAATTGATACCTTGCAAAACAGAGATGCAAGCCATAACTCACACAACAAATGCAATGATCATACCCTCATCCTTGATGAGATAGATGCAATTACAAATACCATAAAATATCTTACAGATGAGTTTACATATCATATTACTATTAACATTATGAAAGAGACAACTTTAAATGTAGTATTATATATTGGTTTGAATATATGTTGTTATTTAATTATGCTGTCCATTTAGGTCTTGTTACTTAATGATAAAGCAATTATGAGGTTGTTTTGTGATTTATGGATTGTTGAGCTAAATATAACTGGGGAATTCCACCAGTTTTGAGAATTTGTTTTGTAACCATATCTTCATTTTAACTGTTCTCGTCTATTATTTTTTTCCTTATTTACTATGAGCTACATTTTGTTTGTTATTTATATAAGATTTATATAGCACTGGCTAGACCCGTAGGTGTCACAGCGCTTCACATGATTGAGAAAGAATACAGTAACGCAGTCATGCAATGAATATATGAGGAGAGAGTTCAACAGATAATGGTACCCATCAAAGGTGCTAATAGAGTGACCAAAACTAGAGACACAATTCGAGAGGATCTAAAAGTCAGAGAAGCAAATGAGCTGCAGCTTCAGACAGAGGGTCTAGGTCTGATCAAGCGATACTTTACTAAGATCTGCAAACTAGGAGTTAAAGTATTTGTTGAGGAGGAGGAGTTTCAGGTTTCTCTTGAAGCAAGGGAAGGAAGGGTTGTATCGAAGGTCACACGGTAGGGAGTTTAATATGCTTGGAGCATTTCCGGAAAAAGAGAGCGACTTGGTTGCTGTCTTTTTTTAGAATGGGAGGTAGGAGCAGAATAGCTTTGGAGCTTCTGAATGCTCTAGTAGACCCTGCTTTTGACAGCTTGTTCTCTAAGTAGTTTGGTGAATGAGAGTGAAGGGCTTTGTGAATGATACATGCAGTCTTGTAGGTGCATCTTCCTTCAATGGCAAGCCAGTTGAGGCTCTTGAGTGCAGGAGTGATGTGTTCAAACCGTTTAACGTCTACGATGAACCGGGCTGCCATGTTTAGAACTGATCTCAGGGGGGTGAGGTGAGTTTTCGGCTTCCCAGTGAGAATGGCATTATCATAGTCTAGTTTAGAGAGGACCAAAGATTGAACCACAATCTTGAAATCATTGGCGGGAATAAATGGTTTACGTTTCTTGAGGTTTTTGACTGTGTACAGCACTCATTTTGCTGTGTTCTTGATGTGCTCTTTCATTGACATGTTTTTGTCCAGGACGAAGCCAAGGGATTTTGCGGAGTTGGATAGAGTAAGAGAGCAATTTAAAGCATTTAGGTCGATGAGCCATTCGTGTATTGGAAGGTGGTTACTTTTGGGGGAGAAAATAATTACTTCTGTTTTGATGGGGTTTAGCTTTAAGTGATTATCGTAAAACCAGGATTGTAACTTGTTCAGTGTGTCGTTGAGATGTCGAATGTCAATGAGTGATTTGATTCTGTAGTAATGTTGAGTGTCATCAGCATATAGATATACATCTCATTTAAAGCACAAACAGACACTGGTGTCACATGGTATCACTAATCATGACAGCATAAAGTTCCATACTGGTCCTTCATACCTGTTACTCAGATCTTGTCATCTACATCAAATAATCAATCAGGACATTCTCGTATAGCGTGGCTTGTCACCCCAGGGTGTCTCCAGGCACTGGGGTTCTACTCTTGGTCGAAGAGCCAGGTCTTGAGCCTTCTTCTGAATTCCGGGAGGGATGGGCAAGTGCGCAAGTAGAGAAGGAGGTCATTCCAAGACTTAGTGGCTATGAAGGAGAAGGAGCGACCTCAGCAGTGGCTCTGTCGGATGCAGGGGGTTTTGACCAGAGAGCGGGAGGTGAAGCGGAGTCCTGTAGAGGGTTGATGGAATGTCAGCCGGTGGTTGAGGTATTTGGGTCCGATGTTCTGGAGGGCTTTGTAGGTGAGGGTGAGGAGCTTGATGTGGCATATTTGGTGTATGGGGAGCCAGTGGAGAAATTTGAGGTGGGGTGAGATTCTGGTACTTCTGGGAAGATTGAGGATGAGCCTCCCTGCAGAGTTCTGGATGGTCTGGAGGCGGTTGAGTAACTGCTTGGTAGTGCCAGGTTAGAGGGCGTTGACATAGTCGAGGCAGCTGGTGACGAGGGCCTAGGTCACTGTTTTCCTGGTGTGGGTGGGGATCCAGAGTAAGATCTTGTGGAGCATGCGGAGGGTGTGGAAGCATGAGGCGGAGACAGCACTTCTTCATAGTTAGCTTAATGTCGAGGATGATTCCGAGGTTTGGTGCGAGGTCCGAGGGTGGAGGTGCTGGGCCGAGGATTGGGGCCACCAGGAGTCATTCCAGGGGGAGGGGTTGTGTCCAAAGGTGAGAATCTCGATCTTGTCTGAGTTGAGCTTCAGACAGTTGGCCCTCTTCCAGTCTGCTATGTTGGACATGGTGTTCTCGAAGTTGGTTCTGGTGGTGTTGTTGTAGTTTGTGAAGGAGAAGATGAGCAGGGTGTCGTCGGCGTAGGATATGATGATGAGTCCGTGAGTGCACGCAATGTTGGCGAGTGGTGTTATGTACGTGTGAAAAAGGGTAAGGCTGAGGGAGGAGCCCTGGGGGACCCAGCAGATGATGTTTTTGAGGTCAGAGGAGGTGGATTCTCTGGGTACGCCCGGAGAGGAAGGAGGCGATCCAGTTGAGAGCATTGTGTTGGATGCCTAGGTGGTTAAGTCTGGTGATGAGGGTGTGATGGGGAACGGTGTTGAATGCATGCAGCGGAGAGGTCGAGGTGGATGAGAGCCGCTGTTTCCCCTTGGTCGAGGAGGCGTCTGATGTCATTGTGGCAGCTATCAGGGCAGTTTCTGTGCTGTGGTTGGTCCAGAATCCTGATTGGGAGGCGTCAAGGAGGTTGTTGTGTTGGAAGTATTCGGTAAGCTGGAGGTTGATGGCTTTCTCCAGGACTTTGGCTGGGATGGGTAGAAGTGAGATGGGTCAGTAGTTTTGGAGTTTGCTGGGGTCGGCTGAAGGCTTCTTCAGGGGGAGCTTGACTTCTGCATGTTTCCAGGTGGCGGGGACTGTGGCTGTCTTAATGGAGGCCTTGAGGGCTTCGGTGATGTGGGAGCTGATTTCTTCTCTCCCTAGGTTGTAGATGTGGTGAGGGCAGGGGTCGAGGGGTGAGATGGAGTGGATTGTTATCATGATGGTGCAGGTATCTTCGATGGAGAGCTGGTCCCAGTCAGCGAGTTGGGGGGCATTGGTGTAGGCGTGAAGATGGTTGAGGTTGGTGGGCTGGGTGTCGAAGTTACTTTAGATGTCTGAGATCTTCTGGTGGAAGAAGTCAGCTAGGGAGTCACAGACTGCATGGGAGGGATGAATGGAAAACATTCTGTGGCTGATGGGCAGGCGAATTCCCGGATGATGGAGAAGAGCTCTTTGGTGTGGTGGGAGCTGGCTTCGATGTGGTTGGTGAGGCCGGTTTTCTTTGCTTCCTTCAGTTGGTGGTGGTAGTTGCTGAGGGCTGATCTGAAGGCGTTGTGGTTCGGGGGGTTCCTGCTCGATAGCCAGCATTTCTCCAGTGCTCTGCAGTGGCACTTGAGGTTCTGGAGTTCGGGGGTGAACCAGCTGGCTCGTTTGGTGAGTCTGTCCTAGTGGGAGTCTTTCAGGGGGGCAATGGTGTCTGCGGCAGCGGAGATCCACTTAGAGAGGTGTTGGGCTTTGGGTTTGATGTTGTTGGCAGGGACGGGTGAGGTATTTTAGAGGGTGCAGATTCAGATGGTCTCTGTTACTCCGATCTATTTCCTGCGGGGTTGGGAGGGGGGTTTGATCGGAAGGTGTGCGATTTCATTGAGGGTGAAGTGAAAGCTGCTGTGGTCGGTCCAGGTCAGTATGGTGGGAGGATTTGACTCTGCTGCTGCAGGAGAAGATTGGGTCTAGGGTGTGTCCAGCGGTGGTGGAAATTATGTGAGTGAGTCCGAGGTTGTCCAGACTTTCCAGGAGTGTGGTGGGGTAGATGTCCTTGGGGCCCTCTAGATGAAAATTCTGGTCTCCCATGAAGATGTAGTGTTCGTAGCCGATGGCAAGGGGGGCTATAAAGTCAGCAATGGCCTTGCAGAAGCTAGGGCGGGGATCACGGGGTCTGTAGATGAGGGTCCTCGCATTGGTTGTGATGTGGAAATTGAGGTGCTTCATGATAGGCATGGTGTCATCCTCTGTGGCAATACATTGAGGGGTAGCCTTGTGGATGATGGCGATGCCTCCTCTGCATCTGCCGTGGTGATCACGGTGTATCATCTTGTATCCAGGGGGTGTGGCGATGGCTGTGGCAGTGCTGATGATGAGGTGAGCCAGGTTTCGGTGATGAACATCACGTCAGTGGTAAGGGTGGTTATAGAGTCCCAGATTTCCAAGGTGTGCTTGCCGAGGGATCGGACGTTGAGGAGGATGCAAAGGAGCTCAGGATCAGGTGTCAGCTGCCCAGGGGCAGGGAGCCGACCGCTCAGGTTGGATTTCCATGTACTGGGCATCGCTGGGGTAAGGGTGTTGCAGGTGAAGTGTCAGGTTCAGTAGGTGAAGGTTACCTCTGTGGTTTTGGGTGATGTGGAGCAGCAGTCATCGGTTCTCTTGGGGTCCAGTGTCTTCAGGTCCTTGGCTGTGTATCGGTGGGGCGTTGGGGACCAGGGGTCCTGGCGCTTGGTGCGGTCCAGGTTCGGACAGGCGCAGACAGGCTTGCCTTTGGCGTGCCTTCGGCATGCACGCTGCACAGTCACGCAGCAACCTCCATTAAGTAGATCCTGGGGTGGGAGGGGTGCTGGTAGGCGAGCAGCAGGAAAAAGCGGCAGGAAGGTGGGAGGCGCGAGTATCTACCTAGTTACAGAAAAGAAAGGCTGACTAGCGGGGGCACAAAATACAATACACACAATACAATACAAAGCAGGCACAATCTTAAATGGCAACCAAAATAGAAGGGAGATCAGGCAAGCAATCAAGGGCAGGATGCGGCAGCAATGGCTGGCGACCGCAACTAGAGTATAGGGGAGCTGGCAAGACCATGCACATGGAAGGTGTAGATTGTATCTGTCATCATGGAAATAGCACAATTACTAACCATTAATTGGCACTCTGTTTCATGCTGTCAATCTTTATATTTCCATTTCTATGTTGTGAAGAATTCATTAATTGAAAAATCTGTAGCAGGGCCAATATACCCCTTGATTTGGATGCAGATTGCAAATAAATCAAGTGATGTACACAAACCCGGGCCTTTGAGAGGGGGCCTCTGCCCCATCTCATCACCACTCTTCATTGTGCAAGTAACAGCCAATGCAGTGTATTTTCTTATTGTGTTCGAAATAGACTTCATAATCACTAACCAGTCTGCCATAGGTGGTATATCACAGCCTACCTCCCCTCTTAATTTTCTCCAACTCTACGGAGATGTCGTTACTATACACCTGTATTACCGGGCACCACCAAGCTATATGCTTACGGTCTGCTGGCACATAACCACATCTCTGGCACCTAGAATTTTCTGCCAGTCCATACAGCAATAGTCACTCTTTAAGTATGGTAAAAGAGGTGTATAAGTTTGAATTTGATGAGCCTATGTCTACTACTTAGCAAGATATTTTGTATCATCTAACATTTATATTTCCACTGCTCATAAGCGATTGTACACTCTACGTTTTGCTCCCACTGCAAGGGCACCTTACTACTCTTTATACCTATGCTGCGGACCTGTTGATACAACCTTGATTTTATACTGCACCACAGGGTGCACCAGAAGGCGCTGCTTCTTTGCTGCTGCTTGAGTAGATTTTTTACTCAAGTGGCAGCTTTCTCACAGTAAATGTTCACGAGTGCCTGCGACCATCGGCGTTGAGAAATTCTTGCCAGGTGCCCACATAGCGCCCGAAAAGTGCACTAGGGGATGCCAATTCTCCCTCGCCAACTTATCATTGGCAAGCCACGTGCAAGAAAACACACCACTGTGCAGTGGTTGGTAGAGTTTGGCCAAAACTCAGTGTTACAAGCGTAATGCGGAGAGGTCAAAACTCCGCAAACTCTGCTGGTAGAGGGGAATTGATCACTCACTCCTACTTTTTACCAACTTTCTGCCTGTAGAACCAACAGAAACCAAGGTCGCTGTTGAAGCCACAGCCATCAGTGTCAAATTGTAGGTCAGCCTCAATTTACTGGTTTGCCCCGCTGATGGAGATACAACTTACAGAAAAGTTGGGAAGTCCGAATGTATAGTACTTCTTCAGGACAGATGCCGTAGAGCATCTAATTGTCGTTGAGTCCTCCCTGGACACAGACTTTGGACTTTGTCCGCTCAGAGCTTTCCCACCTTTGTTGACAACTGCACCATAATCCCGCTTTCTAACAGCTTGCTGCCATAGAGTCCTGCTTTCCATCAAGCTTGCAGCTTGCCCCAATGATAAATCATCAACAGCTACTTTTTCTCCATAAAAATTCCTAAGTCCGAAAGTAAATTTTCCTCTGGGCTGAACCTGGTCCCTGAATCCAAATGGGCTTAATTTTGTACTTCGCGGTTGGCCATAACATTTGACTTTGACCCAGTCTATTGCGACTAGATGCTCACAGTTGGCATTTTGGTCTTTTCTTATGCTATTTTTAATCCAAACTTTAAAAATACATTTCTCCAGTTCTACTTATTAGATTTTTGTTGTTCCATTGTCCTTTTATTTAATAAAATGTACTCTGTTTGTTTAATTGGTTATGGATTTTTCTTGTGTTGTGCTTTGACTTTATTACTGTTTGAATACTGCATAACTACTTTACACCTTGTCTCTATATTGAGCCTGCTTGTTCTGTGCCATAGCTACCTAGGGGTTGAACTCAGGTTAACTAGTGAGTTTAGGGGTTCACCCCAATAAGGATTGTGGTTATTATTTGAGGTGGGTTCCAATCCTCCTCAACTAATATCTCAATTTCTTACACCTTTCTATTACTTTTATTCTCCGAGGTTGTGATCTTTTGACTGTCATGAAAGCAAGACACATAGCTAGCAACCTTCTAAAAACTCATAGAAATTAATAACAAGCTAACATAAAAATGAAACAGCCAGCTTTCAGATAACACTTTGCAAATATATCATGTAGGCTTGATTATCACACTGCAGAACATAACAATATAAACCAAACCTGCATCATATAAATCATCCATCTCCAGATTTTGATCAATTCTTTAGCACATGTAACTCAGGCAGGGGAATGTCCACAATTGAAAAGACACAATTTCTATCTTATATCGTTTACATTTACAGTGATGCATCATGATAATTAGAAGGAGCAGCTCTTTTTCTCATGCAGTAAAGAAAGAAATGTGATAGATCTTAACAGTATTGAGTCCTTGACAGACTGTGATATTAACAACTCCTTAGGTCAGTGCCTATCATGTATTCTTCTTAGGAACTTGTCAAACGTTACAATAACTTCACCTTCAAAATAAACTAAATCTTAAAACAGACTTTTTCATTGAGTTACAAACAAACACACAGCCCTGGACTATATCCAAGGTGGGGAGCTGTAGGCTACGGGGCGTCAAGGGTGAGCTGGCCTCCAAACATAATGTTTTAACACCAATAAGCTAACCGAGGTTTGGTTTTTTAATTAATTATATATCCCTCACACTTCTACTCAACATAGCGACTATTGTTGGACGCAAACAAAAATGTGAAGGGATGTCCTCACAAACCACTTGGTGTAATGCTTCATCATGGGACACCCCACGCTCTCCAAAAACCCTGTTTATTGTGGAGTGGGACTTCACCTGGAGTCATAGAGGCACTTCTATCTAAGAGGGGGCTCGTGACCAAAATACACTAAAAATCAATGTGTCATTCTAGCCAAACCTTTATATATACTAGAGATGAAACTTGGTGTTAAAATCAATTGTGGAGAAAAGGGGAATTAGTACCACATCACGACAATACCATCAACATGTTTCTGCCTGGTGGCTCAGGTGAGTCCGTGGCATTCCTCAGGATGGAGACACGGAATCCTGATGTGGCCAATTCACTGTCTTTGCTGCTATTGATATAAAGGGTGATCTATGTCAACCTCTTTTGTTTTTGGCCCATAAGTATCTGTAACAGATAAGAATATTAATAGTGATATTGAGAAATCTCCTAGTGTGTAGCTTGAGGGATATAAACAATTATAGATAACCATCCTTATGCAACATTCGCATGCTTGGTGAAAACCTGACACTGCACATGTGTTATAGTCAGAAACATTATTTTTCATGTTGTGAGACCAGCTCACAGCCTTACCACTCACTTGGGTTATCTGGGCCCCATGGAGGGAGGATGACAGGAACCCCTGTAGTCACATTCTAAGGTAAAAAATGGATGGGGAAGTACAAAGTCAGTCAGTTACTGTATTTACTCATAACATTGGTAACACATTTCAAACTTAGCCATTAGAGGGTGGGTTACTTATCAGTGGTTATTACATCTATTTTTATAACATGCATACCGGGACTCAAAATCCCTGCTCACAATCACCCTCTTACTTCGTCAAGGTGCATTCCACTCCAAAGACCTAATCGTGTCTGCTCCTGCCTCCTGATGTTCGGAGGGGAAGGGGCAGGATCGCGTATATGTAGTGAGTGGCGTCCTGTGGATCGGAAGTGCAACTGTAGTCACTTCTCGTGGTGATTAACCACCGGAGAGCAATTGCCCTCACGTGCGGTGGCATTTCAATGTGGAAGCTCGGCGTCCCAGCTGCTGATGTCACTACAGCAGTGCCTAGGCCCAGCTAATCCCGGGCATCCATTATGTGTTTTCTGGTGAAGGTAGTCCTGGAATATGAAATCTCCTCGATCAGAGCCCTACCATTGGTCAGCAATAAATGTATAAGAAATACTTTGTCATGTGTGTGGCCCCTTATGTGCTGTTTGGTTGGATTTAGTCATCTCATCAGGACAGCACTCATGAAATGTAAACACTCGGATGAGGCTCTTTGTATTTATGGGGTACATGGTCCCAGTGAGCAGTCCCTACAGTTACGATATGATAAATTGGGTCAAGATTGTATTACCCTGAGTCCTGGTGGGACCCAATCTATCCCAGAGTTTTAAAAAAGTGTTAATAACTGATTCCACTCCATAACCCTGGACACTACAACCCTCACAGACACAGAAATGGGGTACTATCCAAAGGGTTGGGCTTCGTCCCAATGCCAAAAATGTGACCTGTTCACCCTATGCACAGAGTTAGCACAATTCTTTAGGCACATTAAGTTACATTGCTTTTTTGAGAACCAGGATAGTCACGCAGAAGAAGAAAAAAACACAGGACTGAGGAGAAAATCTACTTCATCATAATCTTTGCCTTGGGAAGTATTGGCATTCGAACAAGCGGTCCTCAAGGAAGTGGATGAAATTTAGTGCCACAACCAGAGAGTTTTCCATAATTCTAATAAAGATGAGAAACATGTTCTTGCGACTCTAAAAAAGAACACTGATTTGGTCATAAAACTAGCCGATAAAGGGTGAGCGATAGTGGTCAGGAATAGAACTATGTATGACTCTGAATGCCTTTGCCTATTATCGGATTGAGAGAGCTACAAAGTCTTACAAATTGACCCTGAGGCTAATTAACAAAATCAAGTCTATGGTGGAGAAAGCTTTAACGCAGAATTGGATTACCAAACTCAAAGCTGAATTTCTAATTGCTGAAAAACCCAGAACCCAGAGGTTTTATACCCTCCCCAAAACACACAAGAACAGATTACCACCTCCTGGCAGACCAATAGTCTCAGGGATGGGATCACTACTGGAACCATTATCAAAATTCTGTGATTGGCCCTTAAGGCCGATTTTCCAAGTGACACCAGGGATGTGCTATGTTTACTCCAAGACATGGAGATCACTACCCCCGATGACATAATAATAACTATGGACCTAGAAGCGCTGTACACGAGCATTGCCCAGAAATGAACTCTTGAAGTGGTAGAAAGAATATTAGCAGAAAAAGAGTGAGCTTTCATGACCCGGAGACATTTTGTCATAGAATGTGCCGAAATGGCACACACTGAGAATTTCTTTGAGTATGAGGGAGAGTACTTTCGCCCCACGGATGGCCTGTCAGTATGTACATCAATTTTAGGCAGATCGCATATCCACCCAGGATAACCCATATGAAGACCATATTAAAAGATGGTGTAGATACATCGACGATGTATTAATAGTGTGGCACGGAAATGAATAGCATGAATTGGAATTTGTCGAATGGGTCAACTCCAGAGATAGACACGTGACACCTGAGATTCACGAATACTGTATGCAAGAAGGAAGTAGTATTTCTAACCTAGAAATCACAATTGAAATGGGGAGCATAAGTAACAGAGTCCATAACAAACCTACAGACAAGAACAGTCTGCTCTTATATGTGTATTTGTAAAGTGCACGTTCACCCGTAGGTATCTTGGCGCTGAATAACAGATGTTTATTGTTACCCAACTCAATGGTACTCATTTTATCGACCTCAGATGAATGAAAGGCTGAGTGGACCTGCTGGGATTTGAACTTGTGACCATGAGGTAGAACACAGGCCCCTGCAGTGGACGCATTAGCCACTGAGCCACCAGACCCGGTGGAGAGCTTCCACCACAGGGCACTACGCCAGAATCTGCCTGTGGGACAGTTCCTACGGGTAAGACATAATTGGTCCTCATTGTATACATTTGAGGCACCGGCCACAGTATAAGAGAAGAAACTCCTGGCCCACCATCACCCAAAAGAAGCTTTAAAAATAGCAAAGAAGCGAGCTAAAAACAACATTAGAGAAGCTCTATCGGAAACTCATAAAAAACCAGACACAGACATAATTGCATGTGTAACAACATACACGCCTATTTCTAATAAGGTCCAGAACATCATTAAGAAAAACTGGAGTATTCTAAATGGTGGGACCAAACAATGGTCTCCCCCACTGTTTGCATTTAAGAGGCCACTAACCTATGTGAAGAACAGGTCCACACCAAGACTCCACCATTGCACATCCCACCACAGACAACACTCTGGGATAGTCAACCTCCAGTGGGAAATTACCCGTGCAGGAATTGCATTTGTTGCCAGCTCACAAAGACAACAAAAGAAGTGGACATTAAAACAGGAAGGCCCTGGATTCTAAGAACATTGACTACCTGCAACAGTGAGAATGTTGTATATTTGATTACATGCCCTTGCAGCTTGTTCTATGTAGGAATGACAACCTGAAAAATAAAAGTGCTCATCAATGAACATCGGAGCATGATACGGTGCAAAAGGAACAATACAAAACTAACTTGCCACTATCTTGAACAAAGATGTGGATATGACGTTGGTGGTTCTAGAGAAAATGAACACTAACACCATCGAACTCCAAAGAATACTGCTCATACGAGAAGATTGATGGGTACACAGATTGAGAACATGGGAAATGGGGCTAAATGATGAAATCCGGTGGTTACAACTGGTGTAAAAACACCTCACCACACACAATGGTAACAAGGTAATCCAGATCACTGAGTTACATCATGTTTCACATTGTTTAATAAATTGAAAACCCTAGGTTACGCTTACATGATTAACCCCCATTTTATTTTAATTTTTAGGCTGCCTGTTTAACGTAATCCTTTGTTGCACCTGATGCATTAGATACACCTTTGCAACTTTATGTACACTCTGAGGGGCCTGTAGATTCCAACCCCCATGAATATGCCCAGTGATATCAATGGAGTGGAATCAGTTATTAACCCTTTTTTAACTCTGGAATTTGCGTTGAAATGGGATAGATTGGGTCCCACTAGTACTCAGGGTAATACAATCTTCACAGAATGTATCATATCATAACTGTAGAGACTGCACACTGGTAGCACGTGCCCCATAAATACATAGAGCTTCATCCGGCTTCTTTACATTCCGTGAGTGTTGTCCTGATGAGATGACTAAATGTGACCACACCGCATATACGGAGCCACATCCATGACAAAAGTTTTCATATACATTTATTGCTGACCAACGGTAGGGCTCCGATCGAGGAGATTTTATATTCCGGGAGTACATACCGCAGAAAGTATGGAATGGATGCCCAAGATTGGCAGGCACGAGGCGCTGCCGTAGTGATGTCAGCAGCCGCGACACTGAGCATCCACATGGAAACCCCACAGCAGGTGAGGGCAATTGCCCTCTGGTGGCTTGTCACTAGGAGAAGTGACTACAGCTGCACTTCCGATCCACATTACAAATGCGCAATCCCACCCCTTTGCCTCCGCACATCGGGAGGCAGGAGCAGACGCAATTAGGTCTGTGGAGCGGAATGCACCTTGATGAAGTAAGAGGGTGATTGTGATCAGGGATTGTGAGTCCCGGTATGCATATTATGAGAATAGATGCAATAACTACTTACATGGAACCCACCCTCTCATGGCTACATTTGTAATGCATTACCAATGTTAGGAGTAAATGCAGTAACCGACAGACATTGTACTGCCCCTTCCATTTTTTACTTTAGAGTGTTACTACAGGGGTTCCTGTCGCCCTCCCTCCAGGGGGCACAGATATATAACCAAGAGAGGCGTAAGGCTGTGAGCTGGTCTCACAACATGAAAAATAATGTTTTTGGCCAGAACTCATGTGCCGAGTAACTTTTTCACCAGGCATGTGAATGTTGCAGGCGGATGGTTATCTATAATTGTATAGATCCCTAGAGCAACGCACTAGGAGATTTCTCAATATCACTATTAATATTCTTACCTTTTACAGGTACTTATGGGCCAGATACAAAAGAGGTTGATGTAGGTCACTCTATATGTCAATAGCAGCAAAGACAGTGATTTTGCCACACCAGTATTCCGTGTCTCCGCCCTGAGGAATGCCACGGACTCACATGAGCTCCTTGTCTCCATGATTGATTTTAACACCACGTTTCATCTCTTGTATATATAAAAGTTTGGTTAAGATGACACCTTGGTTTTTAGTGTATTTAGGTCATAGGTCCGGTCTTAGATAGAAGTGCCTGCCTGACTCTAGGTAAAGACCCACTCTCCATCAAATGGGGTTTTTCCAGAGCGTGGTATGTCCCATGATTAAGCATCACACCTGGTGGTGTGTGAGGACATCCCATCACATTTTTGTGAGCGTCCAACAATAGACGGTATGTTGAGTAGAAGTGTGAGGGATATATAATTAGCTAAAAAATCAAACCTCGGGTAGCTAATTTGTGTTGCAACTTTTCATCCAGTTCACACATTACTGAGCAAATGTGGATATCTAGTTAACTGTATTACTCAACCTGCATCAATTTAGGCTGTTAGTAATGGCTTCAGATTCCTTCTTGGATAGTTATGATACTTTCTTATTAACATTTAAGAAGATGTTTGAATGCCCGAATTTGGGGTATTGTGCTGAAGAAGCATGATGAAATATCCATCAAGGTTGCGTAAAGGTATTGACTTTTGAGAAACGTCTTTGTCAAGTGGCAGCAGAGATTTAATGGATGGAGAGAGCTCAAATATCGCTTTTTCATCATGGGTTCAAAGAAGAAATTAAGGATGAGTTGGTAATGCTCATCATCACATCATCATATTTAATTTTCTAAATGTATTGGCTCAGCTCTGCTAATTGAATATAGATAGCAGGAAAGATGTAAGTAAAGAATGATTTTGCTGGGGATTTTTGCAGTTCTACTAGAAATGCCTCTCATGGTAGAACAGGAATCTAGGCAGATCCATTGCTTCCAAATGTGCCTAGAAAAATAATGTCAATATGGGCCATTGAGAGAGTATGAAAATTAATATTTGTAAAAGATTGCATTGTGTCTATATATATTGATGATGTATATATTGTTCAGGCTTGTCCTATATGTCATCTAACATTCTCTAAAATATTTGGGTAAAAATCCACCCTGTAATACAGAGAAGATGTTCGGTGTGTACTGGCTACCTTATGTTGGATCATCCAGGACTAATAATCACTATCATCTGTTTCTTTAACCAATAAGTTTTGTTATATTCCATACAGGTACCCCAATATAGGCCCGGGTAACATCCCAATCTCCCACCTATATTTGTCCCTACATTACATACATAACGGGCCGCTAGGACTGACCCTTTACCTAGTTACGGTACTGCTTACAGAATGTGGGGTTTTCCCTGAACAATAGCCTCATACATTATGCATGAGGATTCTTGGAAACTCAGCAGGACTACCATCTCCTGCATAATAACTATGTACAAGGTTCTTTCCCGATGTCATCGAGGTCTGACAATGGCACAGCAAGGTAGAACCCCTGGGGATACCTCTGGGTATATAAACATCACATCTTGCTGAGATAGTCAGAGGAGATCAGGACTTCCCTGCTGACACACTAACGCGAGACGCTGAGGCTCCTGCATGCAGATACTCCAGCTCGCAGTGGTCTAACATCCCTTGCGGGGTGTCCAACTCGAGACCAAGACGGGGTCCCACAGTCTCTCACTTCAGGTAATGGGGTTGACTTTATCCTAGAGGGATTCTTGGCTTAACACCTACACACATGCTAGGTACACTTAGGTACATCTAGTTAGGGTAGCATTGTAGGAGTACGCATTTTATTGTCATGTATTTTATATACTTGCCTGTATTCATGGTTATACCAAAATGGTAGAAATCTACCATCTTTTTACTTTCTTAGTGCTTCTAATCAATTATATCTGTTTCTGTCTAGTGGTTGTTTCAGCACACCTATTTTACACTAGAATAATGACTGTTCAATAAATGCTTATTGAAAAACGTCCATACCGTTTATTCTGTGTATCTCTCTGAGACTAAGTGAGCACAAGTGACTGAGCAAAAAGAAGTACACTGTTTCCACGGTCCTGAGGGATCAGGGCTGTCATGTTCGATAGTTGCCAAGAATTATTCTCTCCTTGGTAAGATGAGTTTCTAGTGGCACTGTGAGCTAGCTGGTACACAGGCCAACATACCCGGTGGGGGTGTCTAGAGTCAGTCTGACACCAATCCTGCAGTGTATGTTGTCTAAACCTGCAGATCCTATATAGGTTTTATAGGAACTACATGACAGCTTGTGAATGAAATGAAGAATAATTATTTCAGCACTTTTGAAAAGCATTACATGTGGAATGTTTTTTTTCCTGGACTAGGTTAATGAAAATAGCATTCCTAGCATAGCTATGAAGATACCTGAAGTAATACCTGAAGTAGTTCAAATGATTGATGTTTCACTTCTTGCTTCAGGTCTAGTATGGCTTCCTTTTTTAGCATTACAGGTCTCTTGTGGAGACCATACAAAAGTACTTTTCTTTGACGTCATAGCCTCTCCTAATTATGCTGTGATAATTGGAATCCCTTCGTTGAAGAGGCATAATATGTATGATAATTCGGCTGCCAGAACAATATTATTATCATCATTGTTTTATCATGATCATTGTTATGCTTCAGAAGGTTATTAGTCACCAACTCACGAGATAAAAGATTCCATATCAAATCTAGTGGTGGCTAATCTTTCTTCTGTGCTATTCCAGCCTATGGTCAGCTTGCTTCTTCCTTATTGGGAATATGATGGTGCAATACTAATTGATCCTAGTGCTATAGTACCTTTTGGATGCATCTATTCCCTATTGGAAAATGGGAAGGAGATATATAATGTTTGCAAAATTGATTGATTGTTCACTCCTCTTCTTCAGCTTGGGCACCTCTGGTTTTTGTTCCAAAGAAAGATCAAGATCTTAGAATGTGTATGGTCTATAGAGGTTTAAATCATATCATGAACAAACATTGATACACTTTACCACTTACTAAAGATATAAAGATATCCTTGTATCAATAGAACATGGGTACTCACAAACTTTCTCTCGGGGGCCAAATTTACAATGTGGTTTGTGGCCGAGGGCCGCACCGGTGGGGCGGGGTCAGTGGGGGAGGGGGCGGGGCTAGAGCAAAAAAAACTGTGACCATGAGGTTGAACACAGGCCCCTGCAGCGGACGCCTTCATCCACTGAGCCACCAGACCCGGCATACACACATCTCTCTCTATCTCTCTCTCTCTGTCTCCCTCCCTCTCTCTATCTCTCCCTTTCTCTCTCTATCTCTCCCTCCCTCTCTCTCTGTCTCCCTCCCTCTCTCTATCTCTCTCTCTCCCTCTCCCTCCCTCCCTCCCTCTCTCTCTGTCTCCCTCTGTCTCACTCACTCTGTCTGTCTCCCTCTCCCTCTCTCTCTCTGTCTCCCTCTCTCTCTCTGTCTCCCTCCCTCTCTTTCTCTGTCTCCCTCTCTCTGTCTCCCTCCCTCTCTCTGCCTCTGTCTCTCTCTGTCTGTCTCTGTCTGTCTCCCTCTGTCTGCCTCCCTCTCTCTTTCTCCCTCTATCTGTCTCCCTCTATCTGTCTCCCTCTATCTGTCTCCCTCCCTCTGTCTCCCTCTATCTGTCTCCCTCCCTCTGTCTCCCTCTGTCTGTCGCCCTCCTCCCTCTGTCCGTCTCCCCTCTGTCTCCCTCTGTCTGTCGCCCTCTCCCTCTGTCCGTCTCCCTCTGTCCATCTCCCTCTGTCTGTCTCCCTCTGTCTGTCTCCCTCCCTCTGTCTCCCTCCCTCTGTCTCCCTCTCTCTGTCTCCCTCTCTCTGTCTCCCTCCCTCTGTCTCCCTCCCTCTGTCTCCATCCCTCTCTCTCCCTCTGTCTCCCTCTGTCTCTCTCCTTCCCTCTGTCTCCCTCTCTGTCTCTCTGTCTCTGCCTCTATCTGTCTGCCCCTGTCCCTGTCTCTGCCTCTAACTGTCTCTGTCTGTCCCCGTCTCTGTCTGTCTCTATCTCTGTCTGTCTCTATCTCTGTCTCTGTCTGTCTCTGCCTCTATCTGTCTCTGCCTCTATCTGTCCCTGCCTCTCTCTCTGTCTCTCTCTCTGTCTCTCTCTCTTTGTCTCTCTCTCTGTCTCTATCGCTGTCTGTCTCTACCTCTATCTGTCTCTGCCTCTATCTGTCTCTGCCTCTGTCAGTCTGTCCCTGTCTCTGCCTCTATCTAGCTCTGTCTGCCCCTGTCTCTGCCTCTATCTGTCTCTGCCTCTATCTGTCTCTATCTGTCAGTCTGTCCCTGTCTGTCTCTGTCTCTGTCTATCTCTGCCTCTATCTCTATCTGTCTCTGTCTGTTTCTGTCTCTATCTGTCTCTGTGCCTCGGGCAGTGCACACGTACTGTGTCTACACGTCCCCGTCACCAGCCCAGAGACAGCCCCCCCACTCCCCCTCTCCCTGTGTAATGTAAAAGCCAGCTCATTTTCTCTCTGAATTTGCTGCTTCGCGGGGTTTGTGTCCCACCACTGGGCCTGGGGTCACATCTGTCGCTGGCTTTAATTCTGACTCTCACCCCCGAGCTGTCAGATCAAACCCCCCTTTGACGCCAGTCACCCGTCCTTGTAGGTATGCATGCATCAATTATATATAGCGCCAACCTGGCGGCGAGCATTTGTGCGCTGTGCTGCGAGAGCGGAGACCAGGCCTGAGCTCCCTGGCCTTGGCTCAACCCTCTGACTACAGGCTGGCGGGAAACATCACATCACAGGCTCTTAACGCACACCTCACCCGGCTCTCACTCCCTGCTGCCCTCCGTCACCTCACCCGGCTCCGTCACCTCACCCGGCTCTCACTCCCTGCTGCCCTCCGTCACCTCACCCGGCTCTCACTCCCTGTTGCCCTCCGTCACCTCACCCAGCTCTCACTCACTGCTGCCCTCCGTCACCTCACTCGGCTCTCACTCCCTGCTGCCCTCCGTCACTTCACCTGGCTCTCACTCACTGCTGCCCTCCGTCACCTCACCCGGCTCTCACACCCTGCTGTCCTCTGTCACCCTCTGTCACCTCACCCTGCGTGTGTGGCAGCCCGGGCTGAGACAGCTTCCCGGGCACACACACAGCCGCACCCGAGTACTTCACAGGTCTTTAAAAGACCATTTACTGGTTAATGAGGCTTTGTTGTATTTCACCTCTTCTTATCGCCCCTGCATCTCCACTGACTATCACTGGAATCTCCCGGCCCCCATAGAGCAGAGTCTCTCGGAGTCCGCGCTGCTGCAACCGGCGGTGTTTGCTGACACTCTTTTAAAAAAAAAAAAAACACAGGTACGATGTCTGCAAGGTCCGCGGGCCACCAAGGAAGGCTTGCCAGGCCACTGGCGGCCCGCGGGCCGTACTATGAGTACCCGTGCAATAGAAGGTACTTGATTATTGTCCATATTTGATCGGAGGAGCTTTTCATCTTCTGCAAATTAAAGAGGGCAGCAACAGGAAAGGGGCTTTCTCCACCCCCTTGGGGCACTTTGAGTATTGAGTAATGCCATTCAGGCTCCACAAGCCCCTGACATTGTTCAACATTTTACGGATTCAAATTTCTATCCAGTTTGTATGCTGTATTTAGATGATATTTTGGTTTGTCCAAACTCTTAAGGAGTGCTGAGAACATGTGAATTTGTGCTATTAAGAATCCAGAAACATTACTTGACTTATAAACTCACCACATTTCTATTTGAGAGGGAAGAGGCTGAATATCTGGGATTCGGTCTGAATGCTGCTGGTCTTTCTATGCACCCAAAGAAGGTTTCAGTCATCCTTGAATTACCTTTTCCTAATAATGTTAAAGAGACCCAATGTTTCCTCTGATTTGCAAACTTTTATCATCAATTGATTATATACTTTGTAGATGATATCACCGTTGTTTTAAAGATGAAAACAGAAAAGGATTTTTTTTTCTGGGATGCTCACACAGAAAAAGCATTTCATGTACTTATAAAATTGATCACTCAAGCTCCAAATTTGTGTCATCCAGATACATCTACTAACTTTGTTGTAGAGACCGATGCCCTCTAAGGGCTGTGGGAGCAGTTCTGTAACAATTGCAAGGAAGTGATGGATTGGACAATCCTGTCTTGTATTCATGTTTTAGCAGAGAATGAACAGAATTATACATCCTTGAAAGAGAGCAACTAGCTTTGAAGATGCTTGTATTAAATGGAGACATCTTTCATGGGCACTAGGGAACCATTTGAAATGTGATCTGACCATTAAAATTTGCAATGTTTACACAGTTTTTAGTGTAGGAATAGTTGGTAAGCCAGAAGGGCATTTTTCTTTACACACATAGCGCCTGATTCACACAGGTAACTTACTCTTTGGAGTAATTTACAATGTTGAATAAGTTTACTTTTGGTATCACAAACTCTCAGTGCACATTTACTCTAAACCTGTAATTTACATGTCACAATAAAATTGAAGGGCCTGGGGGATGTTTACTTTTGAGTAATTTCCACTTTTAAGTTAAGTTTACTACTTTTTAGCTATTCACAAAATCCAAGTGTAAATTTACTCCCAAAAGCTCCTTTATCCAAAGAGGTCTTTTTATTTTTTAATTTGGGTCTGCAAAACCTCCTTAATTTTGGGTTTGAGTACATTTTGCAGGCTTATAGTCTTGATATCTCTATCTTTTCAAGCTTTTCAAAAATATTTTTAATGTTGAATAGTTTTGCACCCAAACAAGTAAGGGCACCTGCTTGAGTAAAGTTCTAGTTCAATTCCAAGTCTGATGCAATACCTTTCATTGATTTTACTCAGTAGCATAGAGGAAAAATTCTAATGGGAATTGTAATGGAAATGTCACTTATATTGCACCTAAATTTCTCCCGGACAAACACCCATGAAACTTACCATGTTGAATACAAGTAAGATGAACATTTTTTTGAATAGTGCAGATTTGTCAACTTGCACCGAATTTATTGCACAAACTGCAGAGGTATTGAAACCAAGATTTCGGAGGGCACTGTGAATATTGGGGACCATCATCATTATGACAGCCTCCAAACCATTGTGTAGATCTTTACCACTGTCAGGGCTTCTGGAATCACGCTGCAAAGTTATCTAAATTACGCAGCAATGTTTTCTAAAACAAAAAGCAAATTATATAACATTATCTAGCAGAAGGTTTTCATCCTTTTGACATAGAAACATTTTGTTAAGTGTGTGCACAGCAAATGAAGTTAATCCATTTTTAAATAGTCAGTCCTGCGACCAGGACTCTAAGTGGGATGAAAAAAGTGGGGGGTTCATGAAAGAGGCAGGGCTCACATAATTAAGGGCATGGATTAAACATATACACTAAAATTTACATAGAGTGTCACCCAACCCACGCATCGATTCACAACTGCAACATGCAGACGTGACCATTGGTCTGTGCGTTTGCAGAGAGTCCAAGGATTGGATTATATGATTTCATTTTTAATTTTATAAAGCGCTCAATTGCTCTGAGGCATCTTGGTGTTGCTTTTCACATTGGGCAGAAAGATGACAGCACTAGTTGTTAAAGAGCCAGGTTTTTTAAATTTTTCTCAAGGACTAAAGATTGGGGCTGTCCTTCAATGTCAATGGGAGTGAGTTCCACAGTTTGGCCATTCCAGAAATCAAGCTTCTCCCTCCCCAGGATACTCTTTTCATTCTGGGGATCACCAAAAATGTTGCGGCAGGAGATCTTAGATTTCGTGATGGAGTATACCAGTTGAAATGATCTCTCAAGAAATCTGGGCCAACATTATGTAATGCCTTGAAGGATATGTATAATGTTTTGAACGTGATTCTTTTTACAATTGGAAGCCAATGCAGTATGACCAATCTTTTGGTCACCAATTGATATTTGGGTGTGCCTAGAAGAAGTCGTGCTGATGCATTTTGCAGTATCTGTAGTTTCTGGAGTAATCTTTTTGTATGTTTAGAACTAAAGCATTTCCATAATCCAGTCCGGATAGAGCTAATGCAGTTATGGCTATCTTCTGAAGGTCGGGTGGAATAAATGGACAGATGTTCCTGATCATTTTTAAGAAAAAACAATTTATGAGACCAGGACGCTGACCTGGTCTTCGAAAATCAGTTTGTCGTCACAGACAATGCTGTGGTTTCTCACTTTTCAAACGGGCAAAGGTAATGGTCCTATTGCCTTAGGCTACCAACTGGGTGTAGGAAGCTGGCTCTGTATATACTATACCAAAGTAGGGTATAGTGTGGACAGAGTCTAGTGGATCCCCAAAGGTAGGCAGAGGCTAAAGTAGATAATACCTTACTCTCTATTTGTGGTAGTGTGGGCGAGCAGTAAGGAGTTATCAGAGGGTAGTGTTAAGCATTTATTGTACACGCTCAGGCAAGAAATTATTTCACACACTGAAAGATAACTCTGACCAATTTGTTTTGTATAAAAATATTATTTAGTTGTATTTTATTTCTAGAACCAAGCCAGCCTGGTACAGGTAAGTGTAATAGTACTTTGCAAGAATAATGCAGTTAAATACAGATTGAATGCAGTTGAACGGAATTGGATTGGTTGCAGGTAAGTCACTTGTTCATAAAACAGTTGGAATTACTTTTCAGTTACTATTGAGATTACTTTGTAAGTTACTTTTCAGATTACTTTTTAAGTTACTTTTTCTACTCAGTGTGAAATGCCTAGATATCACACCTCAACATTTCCTAGATAAAAGGTGAGTAAATCAGTTTTTGTAAATATACAGTTTCCCAAGGTTTCATACAATTTTCCAACTCCACACTTGGAACATTTTTCACAGAAAAGCAGTCAATGCAATCCTATGGGAGGAAATGAAGTTATCGGTTTACCGGTAAGTACTTAGATTTGGCAGTTGATTTTCTGGGGTTAGAACAAGTGTTCCCCCAGGGTCAAGAATGCACTATCGAAGCACCCTCAGTGGCACTAGGGCGGCAGGGTGCAGAGTGCTGAGGCCCAATGGGGGACAGGGGTCTCCGGTTGGTGGCTGCTCATGAGCAGGCCACAAGGTTGTGGGAGCAAAGCTCCTGTAATTAAGCTCAGGGCAAAAGGCGATTCAAGTAAGCACCCGAGGTGCAGCCACAGCGGCACTAGGGCGGCCGGGTGCAGGGTGCTGTTTTGGCATCAGGTGCCCTATGACTTTCAAGGGGGATTCTCCGGTGTGAACAAACACTGCAGGCTCAGGCACGAAGATCTTCTGGAGGTGACCACCGGTTGGAGAGGTAAGTTGGGATGTGGTTGGATGCCGGTACACCGTTGGTTGGGCCACCCAAGGCCGTGGGGCGTCAGGTGCAGGGATGTCTTTTGGCGTCGGATTCTTCTTACTAGCTTTGGTCGCGGTCGGGGGGATCCTCCAGAAAGGGGCTTCAGGCGTCGTCAGAAGACTCGAGGCAGGTCAGGGATCACCAGATCCCAGGTCAGGATCACCGGGGAGACCTCCTCGTGGTGTTGGGCCACTTGAACTCGGGCTGTGGGCGTCGCATGCAGAGTTTTTCAGACTTGTGGATTTGGCCAGAGCCAGAGTCTGTTGGTGAGCAAAGCCGGTGCTCACGGGAGACAAAGTCTGGTTGGGGAAGGCAGGGCAGGTCCTCCGGGTTCTGGGGTGTTGCTAGCTGCAGGACACACCGGGATTTCACCGGAGCAGGTCGAAGTCGGGACAGGCCGGTAGGGCTGGGGGCCAAGTCAGTTGGTGTCCTCCTCTTTATCCTTCTGCACAGCTCTTTCCTCTACTTGTTTCTTCTTGTCTGAGGAGGCAAGGTTCAGGGTTGCCCCTAAATACTAAATTTAGAGGCGTTTCAGGTAGGTACAGGTTGGGACCAATGGGTACACCCCCTATTATGCCACCCTCGAGTGGGAGAGGGGCATAAGCCTCACTATGGTTGCCTGGGTCTCGCCATCTTCATGATGGCGGGGACTGAGAGTTGTGCTTCGCCTCGCCTCCCCCACCTGAGAGGTGGGGTTGTCAAAGGTGGGCACACCTCTCCTCCTATCTTGGTTTTCCCGCCGATTCTCCCGCCCAAAGTGGGGGTCAGAACTGGTGGGGGCCAGTTGCTGGGAGCAGCAAAAGGCCTGGGTCAGCTTACAAAGGTGGCAAGCCTTTGAAACTTCCCCTCGTGGACCCTGCCCATCCTGGAGAAGGCGGCTTGGCACCTCGACCCAGGATGTTCTTTGTTTCAGGACCCCGAGAGTGACAGGCTCTCGACCCAGTGGTCCAGAAACATGTCTGGTGGTGGCAACTGGCGAGCAGCCACTCAGCGAGGACACGAGTTAGGTCGTGTTTCAGGGGGCATCTCTAAGATGCCCTCTGAGAGCATTTTTCATTAAATCCCACACTGTCATCAGTGTGGGTTTAATGTGCTGAGAAGTTTGATATCAAACTTCCCAGTTTTCAGTAAAGCCATTATGGTGCTGTGGAGTTCGTAATGACAAACTTCCATACCATAAAGTCTTTATGGCATTACTGCACTTACAATGTCTAAAAATGGACTTAGACAGTGTAAAGGTACAGGGCTCATGCACCTGTACCCTCGCCAGTGGCACAGTGCACCCAGGTAAAGGGGTGGGTGACCTATGCCAAAGGCAGTGGGTCGTAGGCATGGCACACAGGGATGTGTGCTATGTTGACTCTCGACTTTGTTCTGCACCAAAACACTCAGCCTGCAATGGCAGTGTGTGGATGTAAAGGTACAGGGCCTCTAAAGGTGGCACAATAAGTGCTGCAGCCCTTAGAGGCCTTCCCTGTTCACAGTGCCCTTGGTACCTATGGTACCTTTTACAAGGGACTTACATGTGGCCAGAGAGTTGTCAAATTGGGTGAGCAACATTACAGATTTAGGGAAAGAACACAGGCCCTGGGTACCTGGTTGGCAGGAACCCAGGGCACACTAAGTCAAAGAGCATCAACATCAGGCAAAAAGTGGGGGCAACCATGCAAAAAGGGGCACTTTCCTACACTGGGTGACCAGAAAAGGGTGTCACTGACCAGGAGAAGAACCTCCGTATTTCCAAAATTAAGTTTTAGGCAGTTAACCTTCATCCAGCTGTCAATCTGACCCATGCAAGTGTTGAAACGCCCAGCTGTTTCTTCGGGGTTACTGGATACTAGACTATTATTTGGGTATCATCAGCATAGGAGACGACTGAAAAGCTGAAAGATTGAATAGGCCTTACCAGTAGGGTAACATACAGATTGATTAGAGTTGGGTTTAAAGAAGAGCCTTGCGGTACCACACATGGCAGCTTGAAGCAATTGGAGATAAATCCTCCAATCGCCACATGTTTTCCCTATCTGACAGGAAGGATTTCAATAGACTGAGGACCGTGCCTTTAATTCCAAGCTCAGAAAACCTATTAATCAAGATTTTATTATTGACCGTGTCGAATGACACCAAGAGGTCCAATAGGATCAGAGCCGCCCTCAAAATAGATCTTAGGACTTAAACCCGGTATTTGTAAAGCGTGAACTAATCACCCCTAAGGGTCTCAAGGCGCAGGGGGCCGTCGGGGAGATTAAGCAAGCTAATGCCCAGAGTCACATGGTGCTTGGCTGAGCTGCCGCCGGCACCGGGAATCGAAGCGTGAGCCCCGTACTCTGGAGTCAGCCACCCTGGCCGCTGCGCCACACCTCTCCCTCTTCCCGCTTACCACTTCTGAGGCGGCAATCAGGGCAGTCTCCATGCTATGCACACCTCTAAAACCAAATTGCGTTGGGTCCAAGAGCTTGTTAAAATTAAATAAAGGATGTGAGTTCTAGATTTACTGCCTTTCTAGGACTTTAGATGGAAAGGGCAATCAGGAAAAAGGCCTATAACTCCTGGGCTTCCTAGGGTCCAGGCTAGGTTTTTTAATTTAAGGAAGAATAGACACCATCTTCCAATCTGAAGGTAAATGCTCTGATTTGATTATTTAATTAAAAATGCTGGTCAGTTGGCCACTAACAATGTTTTTTTTTTTTAAATCTTTTTTTATTAAGCATTCTTCAGTTGCAGACTATAGTGTCACATTAACAGTCTTAATGACAATAAGCACAGTACATTGCAGTTCAACGCTTACATTTAACTGTCCCGACATCTAACCGTGGCCATGCCCAAGTTAACAGCCTGTAGTGGTGATGTATTTGATTGGTTTTATCATATTCCTTTGTAGTACATGTTATCAGAATGTTGTATATGTAATTTAGAATGTTTTGCTTAGAATGTACGATGTGGAGTCTTCCTCGGTTCGGGGTTCGATGGGCTGAGGCAGTTGCTGATCGGACTTCGAGCTGAGGAGGCGCTCCTTGTCGTGGGTGAAGCTCTTTGGAATAAACTACTTTACTTATTAACTATATAAGTCTCACAAGTAATGACTAAGTGAATCATTACATTTGGCGACGATTGGGATTTTTGTCACTTCACCCACCGACCCACGCAACAGTTTTTGAGCTGTGAGACCTTCAGATCTCGGTGCACATCCGAAGCTGAATTGGTGTGCCTGGACGGACTTGTGGACTCTGTCTTCGACACCGCTCCGCCTGATTCCTGTGACTCGCTAAGGCATTTTCTGAGGTTGCGGACTTACGGTAGGAACAGACTTGGCGAGTGTCTGGTGAGCGTATGTCTGGAGGCTCTTTCCGGTTATCGGAGAAGGATTTGCCCCGCAAGCTGATTTTGACCGCACTCAGAGAACCGAGTTCTTTGTGGCCTGAGACTTTTGCGCGGTCTGATTTGCCTGGCTGGTTGTGTGCCCCGAACCGCCACCATTACTTTTAAAAATATTTGTGGCACGAGCTCTTACCTGCATTCTTCCGACTCCGACGCGCTGTTGGTTCACGGCTTCTTCTGTGACGTTCAGACGCTTGGTACTGCTGAAGGACGCTCTGCTGTTCTAGCATGCCGTGAGCCTCTCGGAGCAAACGTCAGGGAACGTGCCGCCATATTGGTATTGGCGTCTCACTTCCTTGGCCCGCTTTGCCAATCACGTTGTTTAGCTTCAAGAAAGTTGTTGTTAACGACAGCGTCGCAGCGTGTGGAGTTGAGAAACCTTCTCTTCTTCAAGTTTTACGCGTTGAGCAAGTAAAGCTTTGAGTCAGCAGTTGGAACTTTTCAGTCTTTTCAGTCTTTTCAGAGCTCACACAGGATCTCTCTTTGAACATTCCTGTGTCCAAGAGAATAGTTTTCAGCATGCATGTTGGAAATTAGGATTTAACTCTTCGGTGACACACACACCTTAAATTTTAAAAAGATTTGTTTTAAATAAGTGTGTCTTCAGTAGGATCTCCAGGAGTGTTTCGGTGATACACTCACCACTTCAAGCTTTTACAGGCACAGTTAAAGTTGAGTGTTCGGTGATGCACTCACCTCTTCAATTCTACAGGCACAGTTAAAGTTGAGTGTTCGGTGATACACTCACCTCTTCAAGCAGTGGCAGGAGCATTTTTAAATATGTCTTCAGCGCGAGAAGTTACTCAACCTCCTCCATTCTTAGACAAACCTGGTAAACCAGTTATGTTATGGGCAGAGTGGTTAGGGTTTTTTCAGAATCACCTAGTGGCTATTGATGCTTCTGAATATTCCCCTCCCCGAAAATGTGCTTTATTGTTTGGCAGTTTGGGTCTAGCTGCTCAACGCATTTTCAAGAGTTTAACGCCGATTCCTCCTCTTTCTGGTCAATCAGGAGACAGACAATGGGACGTTTATTTAGAAGCGATTGCTAGGTTAAAAAAACAATTTGAGGAATCTCCAAATATTATGCTAGAAAGGCATAATTTTTATAAATGTAAACAGAAGGAGGATGAAAAGGTCGAGGAATATGTTTCCGCCTTGAGAGTTTTAGCAATTTCATGTGATTTTGGTCCTCTGCTGGAGAATTACATCAGAGATCAATTTGTATTTAATTGTTCTTCATCTAAAATTAAGGAAAGAATACTCAGTTGCAAAAATCCTCCACTCTCAGAGGTAATAGACCTGGCATTAAGCATTGAAAGATCTGTAATTTCAACTAAGGCGATGCTGCCGGAATCATTTCCTAAGGTAAACATGATTTCAGAAGAATATAATGAGGATGGTTTGTATGCGGTTGGTTCTAAAGATAAATCCATGAAACCGGTACAATCTAAAGTGCAAAATTTCTGCTACAGATGTGGTTCTAAATTTCACATCGGCAATTTTAGAGGCTGCCCAGCTTTGAGTAAACGCTATTCTATTTGTAAAAAGATTGGTCATTTTCAAAAAGTCTGCAGAAATCAAAAGAAACCTGTGAAGATAAGCAGTGTCGAAATGGATATGTGTTCAGAGTCCCTTGACAAACTTTTATTGACTCTTGATTTGGAGGATGAGCCAATTCAAATTAAGGGTCCTTTGTGTGAGTCTACCATCAATGGAATTAAACTGGAAGTCATGGCAGACTCTGGTTCGCCTATCACTAGCCTTCGAAACTCTACTTTTTATGAAAAATGGGGCAAAGATATTAGTTTGTTGGAAGCAGATGTGAATCCCAAAGCCTTTGGCGAAAAAGATATTGATATGTTGGGGTTTTTCATGGGCATCTTACAGGTTTTAGAAAGATCAATATGTACTAAAATTTATGTGGCAATTAAGGGGAAAAACATTGTGGGGTGGAAAGACCTGGCAAAAATGGGACTGTATTTAGTACCAGGGGATGAAAATCCCAAAAGAGCAAGGGATTTGCCTATTTGCAACGTGGATGAACCAAAAATTGATCGCAAGGATCTGTTATATGAATTTAAAAATGTATTTAATGACAAAGTGGGCTTAGTGAAAGGTGTGGAACATAAGATTAGGTTATTACCTGGCGCATCTCCTGTCGCACATAGAGTTCGCCCTGTGCCGTTAAGTGTGAGAGGTGAGTTAAAAAAGATGCTGGAAGACTTGTGTTCCCAAGGGATAATACAACCCACAGAGTCATCTCAATGGGTGCTCCCATCGTCGTAGCTCGTAAGAAGACTGGCGAAATTAGGTTATGTGCGGATCTCAGGGGTCTAAATAAAAACATTAAGGTGGACTGCCACCCCCTACCGAGAATCCACAAAATTTTGGCGAATTTGGGGGGGGCTAAATGGTTCTCGTTAATCGATTTAAAATCTGCATATCATCAAGTTCCTTTGTCCAAAGAATCCCAAGAGCTGACAACCTTTGTTACTCCGTTTGGGGCTTACAAGTTCCTGAGGCTTCCTTTCGGGCTAGCATCAGCGGCCAGCGTGTTTCAAAGACTTATGGATACCTTATTTAAGGATCTGAAAGAGGTGCAGGCTTACTTGGACGATATTTTGATTTTTGCAAAAAGTCTGGAAGAACATAATATGTTAGTGAAAAAGGTTCTGTCTTTGTTAGGAGAACGTGGTATGATGGTCAGAGAAGACAAGTGCAGGTTTGGTGTGAATGAATTAGAGTATTTAGGTCACACAATATCAGAAACGGGAATTAAACCAAAATTTTCAGTGGTCAGGGCTTTGAAAGAAGCAAGTGCACCTTGTGATAAGGATTCTCTGCGGTCATTTTTGGGGCTTGCAGAGTATTATGCAAGATTTGTGGTCAATTATGCTCAAGTAGTGGAACCACTTCGAGCTTTACTAAAAAAGGGTCAGAAATTTGTTTGGTCCAGAGAGTTGGATGAAACTTTTACAAAAGTGAAAGAGCTAATTGTTTCAGCACAAGCCCTTCACGCCTTTCGAGATGACTGTACTTCAGTCATTTCGGTGGATGCAAGCATGAATGGTTTAGGGGCAGTTTTAAGCCAGGAAGTTAATGGTAAGGAGCAAACAGTAGCTTTTGCTTCGAGATCACTTAGACAGTTTGAGCATCACTATAGCACTATCGAACGAGAGGCTTTGGCTTGCGTTGGGGCTGCACAAAAATTTTAAATATATATTTGGGGACGTAAATTTGTAATTTTTCGGATCACAAACCTCTTTCTTTTATTTTCAGCAAGGTGGCAGGTAATAATAATTTGTCGCCAAGATTAACTAGACTAGTGTCTAAACTCCAGGAGTATAACTTTGAAATGAAGCATATTTCCGGAGGAAGAAATTTTCGGGCGGATTGCCTTTCAAGGATGTTAATGGAAAAAGATGATGAGGATGATTTGATTGAAGAGGATGTTGAATGTGTGGCGGTGGTAGATGCTATTGATGAATGGAGTTTGACAATTTCAGAGAATGAATGGAAAGAGGCTAGCTTAAAAGATACAGTTCTATCTAAAGCAATGGAATTTTCAACTAAAATCTGGCGCAATGCAAGAAATTTGACTGGAGAATTGAGAAACTTTGCTCAAGTCGCAGACGAGCTGTCTGTAAAGGATCACATCCTTTTAAGGGGCGATAAATTTGTACCTCCAACTGAACTAAGAAATACTATAGTGAAAATGGCTCATAAAGGCCATTTGGGGGTTACCAAAACTTGTATGAGAATTAAACTGCATTATTGGTGGCCAGGCATAGATGCACAGGTTAGGGCAGTGGTGAATAATTGTGAGGAGTGTTTACTGTCAGATAAACACTGGAAAACTTCATCTTCTCCACTACATCCCACTCAGTTTCCCGCTTCAGCATGGGAAAAAGTGGGGTTGGATTTTTCAGGTCCTTATAATATTTTACCAGAAGGAATGAGGTACCTCATCTTAGCAATGGACTATTATTCAAAATGGATGTACTATAAATTTGTTGATTCGCCTGATTCAGACAATACCATTTTATTTCTAAAAAAGTATTTTTGTTAGAAGGGGCTCCTCATGTTCTTGTAACAGACAATGGGACACATTTTGTGTCAGAGAAAATGCGTAAGTTTTTAGATCTGCAAGACATTAAGCATTTTAAAGTAGCACTCTACTCTCCTTCTTCTAATGGGCTTGTGGAGCGCGGTAACAAGATTATGAAGGAAGGGATCCAGACTGCTATTGCTTCAGGTCTTGATGTGTGAAAATTTCTCGAGGAAAAAGTGTGGAATTATAATACATCTCCTCATTGTACCACCGAAGTCACACCTTTCGAGCTACTAAGAGGTAGAAAAGCACACTCTACTTTATTTCCCTCTTGGTTAGACAAGAAAAGTACAAATGTTATAAAAGAAGGGTCTGACAGGGAAATGTTGGTAAACAAAGTTAAAGAAAAACAGGATCACATGAAGAAAAATTATGATAAAAAGAATTATTTAAGGAATTTGGAAATTTCAGTTGGTGATTGGGTAATGATTAAAAACCTTTTAAGGTTTCAAAAGGAGTTCGGTATTTTCAAATCCAGTCCAAGTTAGCAAAACCAGCAAAGGTGCTGCTTTCTTGAATAAGAAAGGTTGGTGGAACAAAAGACAATTGGTGAAAATGTCTCAAGAGCAAGCCAAGTTAGTTAGTTGTAGGAAAGACAATTTGGGTTCTGAAAGTTGCGGGTGGACACATTGGTTACAATCGGATGTGAAAACTGTACCTATTTCCAGAAATGAAAATGTTGGTTCTGTGAGTGGTTCACTCACTACTTCATTTAGTCATAGTGGCAGGTTGAGGAGAGCTCCTGCTAGATATAATGAGTTTATTGCATATTAAATTGTTTTTATGATAAAGGGGGAGGTGATGTAGTGGTGATGTATTTGATTGGTTTTATCATATTCCTTTGTAGTACATGTTATCAGAATGTTGTATATGTAATTTAGAATGTCTTGCTTAGAATGTACGATGTGGAGTCTTCCTCGGTTCGGGGTTCGATGGGCTGAGGCAGTTGCTGATCGGACTTCGAGCTGAGGAGGCGCTCCTTGTCATGGGTGAAGCTCTTTGGAATAAACTACTTTACTTATTAACTATATAAGTCTCACAAGTAATGACTAAGTGAATCATTACACAGCCAATTACAGAAAGTGCCATTGTTTCACCTGAGAACACTCTGCTTGTTCCCCTCCACCCTTTCCCACCCCCTAGAACTTCAAAGTCCCCAATAATCAACCCAGCAACCCAATACCTTTCTCCATTTCCGAGGGCAGCCTCTGCTCGCATAGACCACTCTTTCTGCGGCACAGCACCAATCCAAGTCGGATTTCCATTGCCCTACTCTCTGAGGGAGGTTCGCCCCCCAGGCTCTGGCAATATTTCTTTTAGCTACCATGGCTGCCACCATTAGCCACAACCTTTGATATTTCTGCCATGTCTCTTCACCTGTCAGAAATAATATGTGCCACCTAGCTTCCAGTGGTATTGCCTGTCCTATCACCTCAGACATGGTCCGTGTCACCCTCTCCCAATATTTCTGTATGTCAGGGCATCCCCAATGGATATGGAAGAAGGTGCCTGCTTCCTTGCAACCTGTGGCGCATTGGTCTGAAGGACTACGTCCCAACTTGTGCATAAGCACCCTAGAGGAGTAGGACCTATGGAGCATGTATCAATCAAAATCTAGCCCGGATCGCCACCTCTCTTGGGCTTTGTATCTCTTCCGTCCAATCATCGTCCTCTAACAGTCAAATATCTGCTTTCCAAGCCTCCCGCAGGGTCCTCAACGAGTCAGGTGAATTGTTTATTATTTTCCTATATATTAGGGATGTGGCCTTGTTGCACTTTGGGTCCATTAATAACCTATCTTCTAAGGGGGCATATTCTGGCAACTGTTCCCCTTCACTGATATGCCTGCGGAGTGCATGGCCTAGTTGCATATATCGGTTGCGTTCTGAGTGCGCCAGCTGATATTCCTTCTGTAAGTCTTCAAATGAAATTATTGCCAGTTCTCTCCATACATCCCCCAAGTGATCTACGTCCAATAGTCTCCACTTGCCAAACCTCTTCAGATCCCTACCTCCTGCAGCATGTCGCTATCCCACAGTGGGGTCCGTTCTGTTAATTTATTCTCCCACCCAAGGAATTTAGTGGCTCCTCGCCATGCTAGCACCACTGCTTGGGTGTGTGGGGGCATCTGTTTTCCCCCACCTTTCCGGTATAGCGCTGCCGGATAGCCCCTCTGCCCCATCACTAGGTGGTCTACCCCGTATGCTGGCTCATCTCTATCTGCAAAGACCCATTCGTTGATTGCTACCATCTGAGAGGCCCAATAATACTTTTTAAAGTCTGGCAGTGCCAGGCCTCCCTCATAGACACTTCTCTGGAGTTGGTTTAGCACTATTCTTGAGCCCCCTGGCCACTTACAATTTCTGGTGCAAGATGAACTATCCTGGGTGGACAGGAATCTATGGGGAGCCTGATTTGGTGCCCTTAACCAAACTTAAGACCTGTTCCGTGTCCAAGAGAGAGAATGTTTCTAGTGCTATAGGCATAGAGGGTATTTCCTTAGCTATTTGAGAATCCAAAGTAGTTTGTTTGTTGATGATGAAGGAATTAAAAACATCCTCAACTTTAGCCCCAAAAACTTTGCCAAAGAATTGCAAAAGCCTAATTGTAGTTGATGTTGGTAAGTTCAGGCACTGTTGCTAAACTTTTTACCGTGGTGAATACCTCTTTGACAGAGTTTTTAGACTGTAAAGTTTTGCTGGAAAAGTATTTCCTTTTTTCCTCCAAATTTTATTTTTTATATTCTGCAATAGATTGAGGGTAAATGTGCTTATCTTGTGCATCATAATTGAATGTCCACTTCCGTTCTTTCCTCCTACATAGCTGTTTTTGCGCTCTAAGGGCCCGATTCACAGAAGTAATCTGCGACGAAAGTCTAACTTTACGACTTTCGGTATTCACAAAGGGCATTTACGAGTAGTAAAGTTAGACTTTTGGTCTAAGATTAGACCAAAAGTCTAACTTAGACCAAAAGTCTAACTTTACTATTACTAAAGTTAGACTTTTGGTCTAAACTTACAACAAAAGTCTAACTTTAGTAATAGTAAAGTTAGACTTTTGGTCTAAACTTAGACCAAAAGTCTAACTTTAGTAGTAGTAAAGTTAGACTTTTTGTCTAGGTTAGACTTTTGGTCTAAACTTAGACCAAAAGTCTAACTTTGCTACTCGTAAATGCCCTTTGTGAATACCGAAAGTCGTAAAGTTAGACTTTTGTCTCAGATTACTTCTGTGAATCGGGCCCTAAGTTTTACAGAATACCATGACTCAGAAGGAGAATTCCTCTGGCTCAAGAAAGATTTAATCAGTTCTAGCGCCTCAACTGCTGCGCTGATCCAAGATGAGTTGTTCTGAACTGCTGAATTAGGATCTAACTTGTCGTCGCCTGGCTTGGTGTTAGACAACAATAGTTGAAGGTTGTGTAAATCAATATTGTGCCAAGCACAACCATGACTAGCCAAGGGACAGTCGTCATTTCTGGGATGAGATTGCGGGATACTAATGATACTAACATTGTTGCTTGTGGCTTTACAGATTGTATAACTTGAATGGCTGTGCCTGTAAGAGAAAGCTTACAGGAAGCACTTTGATTGGACCCAAGATGTGGCTCAAGAATATCGCACCTGATACTCTTACCTTCCGTACTGAGTGCCATTAGTTCCTCTCTTAAGTATTTCACTAAGGGCAGCCTTCCTGGCGGAAATCAGGCAGGGGTTCTGGACGGTGCTCGGCATGATCTGGGCTCGTATGGGCGCAGGCAGGTTTGTCTTTGCGCCAGTGGTGCGGAGCTGTGTGGATGTGCAGATTTTCTGATTAAATATCCTGTTATGAAGGCTGTGTGACCGGGAGTGTGAGAGACAGCGCTACTCAGTGCATGTGACGATAAAGGTGAGGGCAACTAAAAAAATCCAACTTGGGTCCAGCAACTCTTCTGTTATTCCCATGCTTCTCTGAGGAATAAAATAGTACTGGCAACCAAAACTCTCAAATGAAATGAAACGGGGGGAAACTATGAATCATAAAAACATTAAAACAGGGAGGCCGCAGCCTTCCCAAAAAAGGTACTCGGAACCAGGCACCTCCAGTAAAACGGCACACTAGTGTCTACCAGGAAATGAAACAAGCACTGTGTAATGCTGCAGATAGAGCATCCAAACCTGATTGCAGAATCTGTGCGAATGCGCAGTGTGGTCGATTAAACAGCCCGTCATGAAGAGGGTGTTACCAGTAGTGTGAGGGACAGCGCTACTCAGCGTGCATGGCAATAAAGGTGAGGACAAGTAAAAAATCCCACTGAGGTCCAGCAACCCCTCTGTTATTTCCAGGCTCCCCTGAGGAACAAAACAGTACTGGTAACCAAAACTCCAATTAAATCAAATGGAGGTAAAACTATAAATCATAAAACCATTACAACTGGGAGGCTGCAGCCGTCCCAATATGGATCCCGGATCCAGGCACCTCCATTAAAACGGTACACTAGTGCCTAGAAGGAAATGAAATAAGCACTGTGTAGTGCTGTAGATAGTGTAGCCAAACCTGATTGCAGAAGCTGTGTGGACGTGCAGTGGCCGATTAAAAAGCCCGTCATGAAGGTGGTGTTACCAGGAGTGTGAGGGACTACTCCTATGCTACTCAGCGCGCACTACGATAAAGGTGAGGGCAACTAAAAAGCCCAACTGGGGTTCTGCAACCCCTCTGTTATTCCCAGGCTCCCCTGAGGAATAAAACAGAACTGGTAACCAAAACTCTCAAATTAAATCAAACGGGGGCGGGGCCTATAAATCATAAACCCATTAAACATTTTTCAAGCTAAATATCCTACAATAAACAAGCAATATAAAAATACATAACCATTGGCTTTTGTAATATGATCCTTTGTTACCATCTCTGGGTTCTGTTGAGATTGGTTTATGGTGTCCCTAAAACCCCTTGATGGCCATTTTCAATCTCTCTCCCTCTTTAAATAAATGGTCTAATCTTACAGCTCCGCACTCCGCTATTGGAATCCGCAGTCTCAGAGCTGGGATCAGTCCACTTCATTCCAATTAGTTCTGTGCGTGGCAGCTAGTCAAGGGTCTGACTGAATGATCACCTAGTCAGACCCTCTTTTAGCTCGCCCCACTGAAATAACCAAGCATGATAGGTATCGGTAGTCAGTGTGGGGAAGGAAGGCAAGCATTGCTGTGGATGACGAGCGCGCCCAGCGCTCTTAATATGACACCTTTCAAGAGCACCGCAGGGGAGAGGCGGGACCTGATTCCGCTCACGCCACCCACTCATGTCTGATGCTCTTTTCTGTCTATCAAAATGGCATGGAAGCTTTGTCCCCTTTCTGCACGGTTTCCTGCTCCCTGGTTGTGTGTTTACTTTACACACCAGCGAGTGTTTGCTGCAGTTAAGAGGATCCAGTCCAGAAGCCGAACACACCAGTTGAGCAGGATTCCAGCATCCCGTGGGGTGTCGCCCACGCTCCCGGCACGCACCACCCATCTCTCGTGCGACGCACATGGCGGTAATCCTCCCACAGTTCCTCTTCAGTCACCCTGAAAAGTCTCCAGCCCTCCAGCCTTAAGGGCTCTCTCTAAAGCAAACAGCGTCGGGTTTCTGTTTTCGTTTTTGGGAGGGGAGCTGAGTGGAGGGATTTTCTCCTGCAGTATTCCTGGTGCCATGTCCTCCAGAGGCCAGAAGGATGTGGCAACTCGCCCCCGCGGTTTCATGGCATTCCCCCGCCGCAGCCGTCTGCCAAGCCCAGGTGTGGAGTGACACATGACTCAGGAGCCAGGAGGGCGGGGGTTGGCTTCTCATCGCCATGGGGACCATTATTCCTCCTTGCCAGGGAGCGCTGGTCTTGTACTCCCATCTGGCTAGCGTCCAGGGACTTGCCATGTCAGCGCCGGTGCACTGGCAGGTCACAATAACAGGCTTTGCATTCCCCCTTTTAATTTGGTTCCCTGAACTCTCTCTCGGTGCCAAAATGATTCATAAGGGAGTGGAAACGAGATCACTCTCCTAGTCAACGGATTCTCTCGCCTCATCTCATATCCCATGAGGTGAAGCGACTCATATCATTGTTTGCGGAACACAGAATCTTGACCCGATGCCCGAGGTAGGCATGGGTGGCATGACTGCCAATCTGATTCGGTCAAAGTCAGATTGGAGAGAAGGAAAGACAGCACACGTGATCGGGCTCGTGCTGTATCATACAGGTACACAAACAATATGGGGTCTTCAAAATTATACCTTGTACAACTTGTGAAACATTAAAGCACCACAAATAGAAACTGAAACCTATGTGATTCTCTTGGTAAACTCCACTCTCAGGCTCGGCTTAATCTAGGAGGAAGTAGCAGGCTTAGAACATATTCCGTATGCTAATCACACACAATAAAATTGGTGTGCAGTCACAGCAATACCTTTTTGGAAAGAATAGATTGTTGTTTACCCACAGGTCGTTGTTTACATGTAGGAATTTAGGGTGCTTAACAGCCTTAAGCACCCCGGCTGGGTTTTTATTTTTCCCCCAAACGAGGCTAATTTCAGAAAATGTGATACTTCATTGTAGGAAAGATCCTTTTATGTATGATCACCTGCCCACTTTTTGCTCCAATGCATATGTTTATGACTCTAAAAGTGTACTGAAGCCTGCTAACCAGGCCCCAGTGCCAGTGCTCTCACCCTAAAATTGATATGTGTGAATTGGTAACCTCAATTCCCAAGGACTTTAACCTCCTTATAAATCCCTAGTATATGGTACTCAGGGTATGGGTGTTAAAGGGGTTACCAGGGTTTGAAACAATGTTTGTGCCACCCTGAGTGACCCAAGTAAACTACTGATAGAAGGCCTGCCACTGCAGGAGCAGTGCAAACTGCTCGAACTCGACTGTGCCCTCACCATATGCGGCAAAGTGAATGCACTATTTTTAATATATGCCAGTCACCCCTAAGGAAGGCCTCCTGAGCCCAGGAGGCAGGGTGCATTATATTAAAGGTGTGGACACATAAGTGCAAGCCTATATGTCCCTATCGTGGCCTTTACCATTGAAGGCTACTGTAAGTGATAGATGGTCCATAGGATAACATGGGCTAGCACTCAGGCAAACCCAAGGTTCGTAGCTCCATTTTGGTACCGTCTAAATATGTTCTGCTTGGTATTAAACAACATGCCTCATCACCCCTGACGTGAATCTCGTGTCGAAGACGATGTGGCATGCACCCAAGTGGCTACCTTAGAGGTTGCTCGCCTGGTTGCCCCAGCCTTTCCTGTGCTCTGGCTGCCAGCCGGCAGCTGTTGTCCCAGAGACAGGAATCTGACTCCCTGCCAGGAGATGTGAACTCTCCCAGGAGTCAGAAACAATGGCCTGGATGGGAAGGAGGTCACAACTCCCTCCCTGACAGGATGGCTACTGAAGATGGCACATCAAGGCGGTGAGCTTCAAAGGCTGCACTGCCTGTGATATGCTACCAGGTTGCCTCCCAAAGGAGGAAACAGCCCTCCCCCTGCCCTCAGGTGCCTTTCCACATGGGCAGACAGGAAAATGATGTAATCAAGAGGTGTGGACCCCAGAAAGCTAGCCACACTTCTATCCTGGTCTGTACAGCTAAGTAAGACTTCTGCCATTTTTAAAAGTGGTAGAATAGAGGGTTCTGAGTAGAAAAGGTGACCTACACCCCTGGATGTGGTCACCTCAGGGGCGGATTAGCCGCTGGCGCTAGCAGCCCATTGGCCACTTGCACCCACACCCCTAAAGTCCAGAAATCTAGGATTTAAGGGCTACCCTTGACACCAGAACCTCAGTTCTGATCTGACTTGGAACAAAGGACACAAGAAGAGACCCGAGTCTGTGACAAGAGCTGCACAAACCAAAGGCGTGATACTCTGCACCTGTGGCAGCCTTCCTGGAACTGCACAACTGTACTTGTCCTGGACCAAAGCTTGGTTCCCCCAGACAGATGGACCTCTTTGAGAGCCAAAGGTATCACAAGAACTCCCCTGGACTAGTGGCACTAGTCCCCTGCACGCCGCAGGTGAAAACAATGTACTGGAACCAAAGAATTGTTGGCCATTGTCCAGAAGTAGATGTTCCATTGCATTGTAGGAAATGTAGTCCTGACCTCCACAAAGTTTCAGGCAGCTACCGTGTTCCCCCAGACCTTCAGGCGACGAAATAACTTTCTGCTGTGCTTACTGCTGCCAAGGCTTGTTGGTCGCGAATCCACTGCCTTTACTCAACGCTGCACCTCGAGGAAACTCCCAAAAACCTTCAATCGACGTCAGCAATGGCTTTGTTGTCGACTTTTTGCACTCTGTTACCAAACAGCACAGTGTAAGTGGTAAAACCATCTCTCCCATGTCTCCCACTTCGGCACCAAGTACAGCCAGGACAACTCTGCATCCGGGCTTCTCGAACCAGGTAATATTGAACTGACTGTCGTGACTTCGTCCTGAGACCTGCATCACCTTTACCCTCCTTGGATTCCATGCAACTCGACCTGCAAATGACTTATTGTCACTATTGCTTTTTCCTATTGACTGCAGTAATACAGTTTAGCAGTACTGTTTCATACTGATTTAATATTGCTTCTAAAACCCATAACTCCGGTTATATTTATCTGATTTACTTCCTTTTGGTGTGTAAAATTATATACAAATCTGATTTATTGTTATAAATTGGTGTTGGATTTCTTTTGAGTCATGTCAGTTACTTATTGTCCATGTTGGTATACTGAAATGCTTAACACATGTTCCTCTAGTAAAGCCTGACTGCTCTTTGCCACTCTATGAGGACTGAGCTAAGGATTTATCATTGTGAATACGAGGACCATCTTTGTGGTATTGTGAGAGTATTGCAGAGTATTGCATGGTGAAGCCTAACCAGCATCACCACATAATACTCCACCTTCCTAAATTCATAAAGAAGTACCAAGTTTTACAAACTTACTAGACGATTCTTTAGCTAAACTTCACCTATTCCCCAGGCCAGATGTCCTGACCAACATTGATGGGGTGCCAGGCCATGGGGATCTGTGTTTCCCTGCTGTAGCCTGAGTAACAGATAGGGGTGCAAATCAGGTCCTTGGAGCCCCTGCGGAGCATGCAACCCTCCAGGGGCACTCCAACCCTTACACTGGCCCCCATTCAGACCAAGGGCAATTAATATCTGTGAAATATTGGAGACTCAGGGGCTCCTCTTCACATTCTGCAGTGGGCTCCTTCATTTTGTGTTATGTAACTGAGCAGTTGAGGAGCACAATGACCAGTTCTCAGCTGCGTTATCTCCTTTGCTTACTCCTTTAAGACCTGTCATAATTTCCAGCACTGCGATTTTCATCTGTGGGGAAAAGAGATGGGATATAGAGCTGCTGAAAAGGGGAAATGAGTCATGACAGCAGAGCCTGAAGCTGCGCTATAGTGATGGAAGTTCCTGCTGTAGCATATGGAGCGTTTTGAGACACAATAAAAAAAACTGCAGCAACTGCGCTGTTTGGGGGCTGGTGGAGTTTAAAAATGGTAAAACTGAAGCAGCTGCCTTTGCAACTATGCAAACACAAGGAGATGATAAACGGAACGCTGAAACTTTTCAGACACTCACCCCCAGTCACAGATCTGGGTTGAATCCATCATCGTTCTTTAGCTCACTTCACCACCTCAGTTCAGACCCAGCTATATGCAAATCAGTCTTGACCCTGTGCCTCATGGGAATAGTCCAGCCCGATCTGCCAAGCCAGGTCTTCCCTGAACCGGAAACAAGCATCCTGGGACCGGTTTCGGGCTAACAGCCCTCATCAGCCAGGCTAGCTTGAATCCAGTGGCAAAGTGAGCAAGGGACCCACGTCTGGGCATACCCTGCCAACTTAGGGCGAACAAAGCAAACACAAGGAGATGATAAACGGAACGCTGAAACTTTTCAGACACTCACCCCCAGTCACAGATCTGGGTTGAATCCATCATCGTTCTTTAGCTCACTTCACCACCTCAGTTCAGACCCAGCTATATGCGAATCAGTCTTGACCCTGTGCCTCATGGGAACAGTACAGCCCGAACTGCCAAGCCAGGTCTTCCCTGAACCGGAAACAAGCATCCTGGGACCGGTTTCGGGCTAACAGCCCTCATCAGCCAGGCTAGCTTGAATCCAGTGGCAAAGTGAGCAAGGGACCCACGTCTGGGCATACCCTGCCAACTTAGGGCGAACAAAGCAAACACAAGAAGATGATAAACGGAACGCTGAAACTTTTCAGACACTCACCCCCAGTCCCAGATCTGGGTTGAATCCATCATCGTTCTTTAGCTCACTTCACCACCTCAGCCATGTCTGAACTGGGGTGGTGGAGTGAGCTAAAGAATGATGATGGATTAAACCCAGATCAGTTGACTGGGGGTGAGTGTTTGATTTTCTCTAACGCTCCGTCCATCATCCCCTTTGGTATCGCTTGTTCGCCCTAAGTTGGCAGGGTATGCCCAGACGTGGGTCCCTTGCTCACTTTGCCACTGGATTCAAGATAGCCTGGCTGATGAGGGTTTTGAACCCGAAACCGGTCCCAGGATGCTTGTTTCCGGTCCAGGGAAGACATGGCTTGGCAGTTCGGGCTGGACTGTTCCCATGAGGCACAGGGTCAGACTGATTTGCATATGGCCATGTCTGAACTGGAGTGGTGGAGTGAGCTAAAGAATGATGATGGATTAAACCCAGATCAGTTGACTGGGGGTGAGTGTTTGATTTGCTCTAACGCTCCGTCCATCATCCCCTTTGGTATCGCTTTGTTCGCCTCTAAGTTGGCAGGGTATGCCCAGACGTGGGTCCCTTGCTCACTTTGCCACTGGATTCAAGATAGCCTGGCTGATGAGGGTTTTGAACCCGAAACCGGTCCCAGGATGCTTGTTTCCGGTCCAGGGAAGACATGGCTTGGCAGTTCGGGCTGGACTGTTCCCATGAGGCACAGGGTCAGACTGATTTGCATATGGCCATGTCTGAACTGGGGTGGTGGAGTGAGCTGAAGAATGATGATGGATTAAACCCAGATTAGTTGACTGGGGGTGAGTGTTTGATTTGCTCTAACGCTCCGTCCATCATCCCCTTTGGTATCGCTTTGTTCGCCCTAAGTTGGCAGGGTATGCCCAGACGTGGGTCCCTTGCTCACTTTGCCACTGGATTCAAGATAGCCTGGCTGATGAGGGTTTTGAACCCGAAACCGGTCCCAGGATGCTTGTTTCCGGTCCAGGGAAGACATGGCTTGGCAGTTCGGGCTGGACTGTTCCCATGAGGCACAGGGTCAGACTAATTTGCATATGGCCATGTCTGAACTGGGGTGGTGGAGTGAGCTAAAGAATGATGATGGATTAAACCCAGATCAGTTGACTGGGGGTGAGTGTTTGATTTGCTCTAACGCTCCGTCCATCATCCCCTTTGGTATCGCTTTGTTCGCCCTAAGTTGGCAGGGTATGCCCAGACGTGGGTCCCTTGCTCACTTTGCCACTGGATTCAAGATAGCCTGGCTGATGAGGGTTTTGAACCCGAAACCGGTCCCAGGATGCTTGTTTCCGGTCCAGGGAAGACATTGCTTGGCAGTTCGGGCTGGACTGTTCCCATGAGGCACAGGGTCAGACTGATTTGCATATGGCCATGTCTGAACTGGGGTGGTGGAGTGAGCTAAAGAATGATGATGGATTAAACCCAGATCAGTTGACTGGGGGTGAGTGTTTGATTTGCTCTAACGCTCCGTCCATCATCCCCTTTGGTATCGCTTTGTTTGCCCTAAGTTGGCAGGGTATGCCCAGACGTGGGTCCCTTGCTCACTTTGCCACTGGATTCAAGATAGCCTGGCTGATGAGGGTTTTGAACCCAAAACTGGTCCCAGGATGCTTGTTTCCGGTCCAGGGAAGACATGGCTTGGCAGTTCGGGCTGGACTGTTCCCATGAGGCACAGGGTCAGACTGATTTGCATATGGCCATGTCTGAACTGGGGTGGTGGAGTGAGCTAAAGAATGATGATGGATTAAACCCAGATCAGTTGACTGGGGGTGAGTGTTTGATTTGCTCTAACGCTCCGTCCATCATCCCCTTTGGTATCGCCTTGCAACTATGGCAGAAATAGGCCTAAACATGATGAACAACTAAACACACTTGATGATTCTAGAAACTTTTGAGGACAAGAATCACAAGTAATAACTGCAAAAGTATTTCTACCGCTTACGCAGTAAGGAGCTACAAATGAAAATCACCTAGTAGCTGATGGAGAAATCAGTAAATCTCTGCTGTCTTCAAAGCGGTTTTCTTTCTACTGCTTTTTCAAAGTCCCTTATCAATGGAACTAAAGGTTCCAGGCATAATATTGCAACCTGTCATGTAAGCTGCAACACATTTGAACCAGTGCTTAATTTGTAAAAAAATATGTGCCAAGGCCCTCGTCAGGATACAAATGCAGCTTGCGACACCTATTGCCCCAGCTAGCACTGTGAACTGCAGTACCAACACAGCTACTAACCATCACACTCTTGCAAGTGTGCCAATTAAGACTATTCGATGCTACTGGTTATGATGCCATGTATGGAGGACCTTCCCGGTAATTAGTTCCCACGTCTATCCACAGATATATTTTTGATGTGGATAAAGATATTATCATTATGTTCGATTGCTGATAATAAGCTCACACCTCCGTTTATTTTCGGAATAGTGAGAAATCGTTTATATTTATCTATGAGGGAGGTCCTTTTTCCTGCCGCATAAAAGTTATCAAAGACATTCCCATACGAAAGCCCTGACGAAGTTCCCCCTGGCAAAGAAATGGGAACGAAACGCGTTGGCTGAGTGCCAGTTTTTTATAATAAAAAGATTTACTGAATAAAAGAAGACTTTTTGAATATATTATTGCCGCAGATTGACTTTACTTTGAAGAGAGTGCACCTTCCATTTTTTGTTTAAAATTGGCTCCGGCATCACACCTTTGGACGGCAGGTGTGGGAAGAGATTGCACCATTGTATGAACTATTAGTACTCATGGATTGAATGTGCTTGACCTTGGTCTGCCGTTTGTTGTTTTTTATTTAATGTTATAAGAATGGCTTGGGCGGCAGGTATTACTCACTTTTATTGTATATTGAACAAATAAACAACTATTGTTGTTCTAATCTCAAAATTAGATATACAGCTCCACCATGTGACAAACTGTCATAAGTCCTGGTATTGAAAATTAATGCTGTGCTGAGCACCGGAAAGCAATGGCTCAAATTGAGCAATAATTTCTATTTTATCTTATTTTCTGAGAGATCTTGGGAATGAGGGTGGTACAATTCAGTCAGTCTGAGCCCAGGAAGCTAAACACCTGTCCAAGAAGTCATGAAGCATGTTTTTAAAAGCTCAAAAAACCCAGCACCCAGCACCCATAAGCGAACTGAGGTACTGAGGTACTGACCCAAAGAAAAAAAAAAGACAAATTGATCCAAACTCAGTGTTTCAGTGTGCATGTATTAGAACTACAGGCCTTAGGAGTTCGGAAATGAGAGGGCATCAGACACCGTTCAATAAGAGACCCACTTGTCTCCAAAGTGAAATAGACAACCAAAGGGACTACTGGTAATGGAATTGGGCTATCACCATCAGTAGTCTCCCATGAGTAGGTAGAATATTAAATGAGGAGTGTTAGATAATGGGTTATTGGTTGACTGGGGTGTGAGCTCTGGTCAAACAGCAGCCACAACCCTAGTCAGGGTAAGGCACAAGCAAAACCCAAATTAACCTGTGCTCACCCTCTGGTAGTTTGGTACAGAGCAGTCAGGCTTAAAATGAAGGCAATGTGAAATGTATTTGTGCAACACTTCAAACAGTAAAACAGAGAAAATACCACACACAAAGATACCACACCAGGTTTAAAAAAATAGAGTATATTTGAATAAATATAACAAGACCAAAATGACCATAATTAACTCTTGTGGAACCGGAGATATTACATTTTAAAGTTTTAAGGTGAAATAGCGCGAACAAGCACAAATTTTCCACAAGGGATATATGGTGCCTGGACTGGGACAAAATCACAAACTCAGGCAGACCACAATGGAGTGTGAGCCGGATGCACTCCATCATGGTAAGCCTGAGCTTGTAACTTTGTCCAAGTTTGGCCCGCTGATCAAAGTACCTTACATACGGGTTGTGGAGTGTTGCATGGATCCGAGACGAAGAAGCGCTGAGCAGTTGAAGCGATGCGTCAGTTCTGTGATGCTGTGAAGCTGAGGTGCAAAGTCCTGCTGTGTTATCACCAACGATCCCATTGATGGGACTTGCCATGAGAGGTCTGGGCATCGAGGATGTGGCGCGCAGGTTGCGATGAGTCCGTTCCGAAGAGATGTGAGGTTGCAATGCAGAGGCCATCGTTGTCGTCGAGCTGCCATCGATGAGAGATGTGAGGACCTAGATTAGAGATGCACTGTGCTGTCGGCGATGTGTCGGTTCCAAAGACTTCAAGGACGATGCATTAGTTCCGCTCAAGGATGAGCAGCTAAGCCAAGGAGATGCATCGGTTTGGTTTAAGGATGCACTACTCATCAGAAAACATGCATTGGATCCTCTGGTAAGCACCTTAGGCCCACTTTCAAGGGTCCAGGACTAGGGTGGCACCTCTTGGCAGGGTAGACTCGCAGCTGGCAGAGTCAAGGTTGTTGAAAGCCTATGTCCCTGGGGCTTCAGATCAGGAGGCCAACCGACTAGTCCATGGAGTCACTATAGGTTCTGGGTTCAAGTGATGCAGGTCCAGTCCTTCTCACCCAAGCAAGGAGGGCAGCAATTTAGCAGGGCAGCAGTTCTTCCAGGGCTGCTGGTTTTCCAGAGCAGCAGCCCAGCAGAGTGGCAGTCCTTCTTCCTGGCAGAGTATCCACAGGTCCAGAAGTGTACTGAAGTGGTGGTGTCTGAGGTCCTTCTTTCATACACAGTTGTGCCTTTGAAGTGGGGATATTCGTCTAGAGATATGCCTTTGAAGTGCACAGCCTGCCAGCCCTGGCTCCAGAATAACTGCAGGGGGTAGGCAGCCCTTTGTGTGAGGACAGGACACCCTATTCAGGTGTAAGTGAGGCTGGGTCTAGCTCCTCCCTCCCATCCTGTCAGGATATTCTGCTCAGTCGCACCTACGCTCCAATTGTGTGTTGCTGTCTAGGTGGAATATACAAAACCCAACTGCCAACTACACCGAGTCATGGGATCAGAGACCGGCTGCAGGCACCAAATGGCTAAGGCAAGAAAATACCAACTTTTCTAAAAGTGGCATTTTCAGAATTGTATTTTAAAATCCAACTTCACCATCAGTTAGGATTGTAAATTAGTATTCCAGAGACATCAAACATGAATCATTTATATCTTCCCATTTGAAAATGATGCTTCTAGAGACTAACGTAATCAATCCCCATGTTATCCTATGGGAGATATAGCCCTGCAGTAGTGAAAAACGAGTTTAAGAATTTTTCACCACCAGGACATGTAAAAATTAAAAGTACATGCTTTTTAAATCCATTGCACCCTGCCCTCTGAGCTGTCCAGGGCCTACCCTAGGGGTGACTTATATGTATTAAAAAGTAAGTATGGGTCTACCGAGAGATTTAGCTTGCTAGGTCGACGTGGCAGTTCAAAACTGCACACACAGGCTGTGAAATGGCAGGCCTGAGACATGTTCAAAAGGCTACTTAAGTGGGTGGCACAATCAGTGCTGGAGGCCCACAAGAAGCATTTCATTTACAGGCCCTAGGCACAGGTAGTGCACATTACTAGGGACTTATAAATAAATTAAATATGCCAATTGTGGAAAAGCCAATGTTACTACATTTGAGGAAGAGAGCACTGGCACTTTAGCACTGGTCAGCAGTGGTAAAGTGCTCTGAACCCTAAGCCCAGAAAAACAAAGTCAGCAAAAACAGGAGGTCTGAATGCAAAAAGTTTGGGGAAACCACACCAAGAATGGCAGGTCTAACAAGGAGTCTCTAAGTACAACAGAGTAATAAATAATAATAATAATTTGTAGATTTATAAAGCACAGCTTATCACCTGTGAGGGTATCCAGGCGCTGTCCATGGGCACAGGGGAAATTACATGATTTGCCCAGAATCACAGGATATTGAGGCAACACCGAGACTCAAACATGGATCCCCAGATCCTGAGTCGGCAGTTCTGGCCGCTACACGACATCCTCTTCTGAGGATCCCAGGTTATGCGTCTCTCTACCTTCAATTTAAGACCAGCCGCCTGATCCACCCCAATCCTATAAAGCGCTCCTTGGCCCAGACCACTGGCTGTTCTGCAGTGTTTCCTGGCCAGGCCCACTCTTTGAGATGCCACCTGTCAAACAACTTTAGCCTGCACTCTTTACGGTCTGTCACCTTACTCCCTGTACTGTCATGGCTGCCCTCTCCAGCACTCATCATTGTTGATGGGAGTGATCAGCCGTCTGCAGAACCACTTAGTGGTCCAGGATGCTCCACCCAGGGACATTCTCGAGCAGCAAACTACAGTTGGAAGTAGTGCTTTGTTAGCCAACACAAATCGAAAATCTAAGCTATTACTTACAGCTGAAATTTCCAGATTTTCGCCAAAATTCAGGGGCATATCAGCAACAACCGGCGATAATTATCGCTAAGCGCACTTAGCGCTAGGATAATTATCGTCGGCTATCGCTGGATGTTATCGCTGAGATAGCGCGCTATCAGCGACGCTTATCTCAAAAGCGATAAAAATACCAGCGATTGCGGGGAAATCGCCGTTTTGCAGGGAACATCGCTGGATTGCCAGCGATGTTCCCTGCAAAACAGCGATAACCTTGCTGATACGACCCTGTGGTCGTATCAGCATAATCCACCTCCTATGTTAAGCATAGGTAAGTCAGGATTTAGCAGACGTTAGTTTTTGGCGAAAACCGCCGTTTTCGCCAAAATCTAACGTGTGCTAAAATCCTGTGGGCTGCCTTGTAAATATCGCGATGTGAACATCAGCAATATTTTACAAGGTAGTCCATCCGGGGTACGCCAGTGACGCCCACTTTGCATCTCATTAGAGATGCAAAGGGAGCACGTCGGTAAAGGGAGCTAACATGCGATTATGCATGTTAGCACCCTCTTGTTAATCGGGCATTAGTTTTATCTCCGCTTTTTGGCTTTTAAGCCAAAAAGCGGAGATAAAGCCCTTGTTAATATGCCCCATAGTTTATTCTAAATTTGGGGATTTTTTTGTTTCCTACGATGCCTGTCTTGTAGCTCCCTACATGTGCTGCTGTACTCCAGGAAAGAACTCCAGTTTGCTCACGAGTTTAAGTCTGATGCATGTGATTTTTAAATGTTTTATGTTTTATTTGCCTTAGGCATTTTGGTGGGTGTGCTGGGGTAGGTAATTGTCAGACACATTGAACTCACTCTAAAAACAGTTATTAGTATTGGTAAAAAACAATTTTGATATCTTCTGCAAAATCAATTTTGGATGAAGGGTGCACGTCTGCTGCTCTAACCTCGCATGGTATTATATTGATTGCTGTGTATTACTGTGCCATGTACTGAATCAATTTCTTAAAGTGGCTGACTCTGTCAGTCTGTCTTTTAAATTATTCATGCATGCAGGTAGACAAGATGGAGCTCCAGTCCTCTCCTCCTTTCCTCATTGCAAATTCTTTAACTTTCGACTTTAGTTGAACTGACAAAGAAGTGATCATAGCACCCAATAACTATGTACCTCCAAACATCGCAGTCAGTGACACGTCTGAAAACTGAAAAGAACACCACCATTGCCCAGCCTGGCATTAAAATCTCTTTGTTCTTTATATGAACTGTAAAGCATGGTGTACCTGGTGCACTCTGCCCTTTCGGGCAGCAAGACATTGGAAGCTAACAGAAGCCCTGGCATCAGGAAGGATCCAATATGTGACCGGGGAGTCAACTGACCAGAATCCTCACACCTACATGCACTGCCATCATCAGCGCTGGAGTGGTACAGGCTGTCCAACACTGCAGTGTGGGAACCAGGAGCGGGGTCAGCAGGAAAGACCCAGAACGTGCTGGAGGGGTGGGCAATTAACCGGTTACTCCAGTGTTTACAAGTCCTGCCCACCAGCAGCTTGGCAGAGTTAAAGATTGCCTGGCAGTCCTGAAAATCCTAGGCCTATGATGGACCCATCGAAGGCCACCAGAGCCCGATGGAGATTGGCAAAGTGGGGTACTCTAGGCTGACTTGCTTCCAACAGCCATGTCCACCGAGCTTTAAGATGGAGCCATACTTGTACATCTGTACCATGAAAATAATTCACCATCTAGCTCTAAACGTTTATGAAATTCGTATTTATCTCATATGGTTTTATTATAAAGGCCCTCAAGATTCGCAGTTCTGCCACTCAGACCAATCAGCATCAAGCCGAAACCAACAGGGCATTACTAATGACTCATACACCCATCAAGAGGGCTTGATGCTTATGAGGAGAATGTGAGAGTTGACAGGATCTTCACCCTCTTCACAACGCACAACACATCTTCAATACACCAAGCACTCAGGATATTCTAACTACCACAACCAATCAAGTTTTGCATCAGCCCGCCCCATCCCAGGCAACTCCTAATGTGGCCGTATTGGGTAGGTTGCCGGCCTTGGGCAAGTGGATACCTAAAGACACAGCCTCATCTATTAACAAATCAATTTACTGGATGAAAAAACACATTAGTGCACACCATCTAATCCAACTCTGCTGTACTGATGACCAGTCGAGTAACCTGGGCTGAGTCTCACAATGAAAATATAGATGGAGGTTATATTGTTCTGACTTTTCACATCTCTCATGCAGCTGAGCAAGCATTATATCAGACAAATTCTCTTAGCATTGCAAATAAAATAGGTGTCTTTTCTTTGGGTTGGGAGGGTCTCTATGGGTGGGCAATGTCAACCCATCACTCTCTCTAGGGCTGACGGTTGCAGGAATGCTGATCATAATGATTCAGCCAGCATTATAAGTAGGGTGGCGAAGAATTCCGCTCCACCGGCAGAGTTCGCTGAGTTTTGCCCACTCCTCGCTCCGCACGGAGTTTCACAAAACTCTGCAAAGTGATGCAGAGCAGAGTTTTTTTTTCTTGAACGACTTGACAATGTTAAGTTGGTGAGCATGAGTGAGAATAATCATGAGCTAGACCTCCTCCCGGTTAGATTTCTCAACACGGGTGGTCACAGCAGGTAGCGATCACTCGTGTTGAGAAATCTGCTGCTCGCGTTGAGGATGCAGCCGCTGAAGTAGACTACTTGAGTGACAGAAAGAATCAGTGCCTTCTGGCGTGAAGCGTAGTGGTGTTTGCTGTGATTTTACTGCCTGTGACAAACTCCCCGTGCTAAAAATCAGCGCAGGCTGCACGTCTTATCACACTCACACTCACAGAGCAGAACTGCACGAACTGTGCCAAGGCCTGATTATAAGGCCCTTTCAACACCCACTAAAATACCTGTATGTTCACTGATACCCAGTCACGTCACTGTAGCATAGATTCTATTCTTTATCTCCTTGGACCTGAATGATTGACACCTATTAAGAGAAACACTGGGAACATCATTTGATGATGATTCCTATAGGGCAGCTATTCAATCATTGAGGGGGGCGGTCATTACTGAATCCTAAAACCATCAGTTGGACCAAGGAAAACTGTCTCAATTATCCTGGAAAATAGTGGTTTTATTGTCATTTTTCTCTGATCCCACATGAATAACCTTTTTTCTGAATTCTCTTTCATTTTGTTACACAAAACTTGGTCAGTGAGACTTTTCAATTAGATTGTGTTAGAAATTGGGTCTCTAGTTGGCAGAGGTATGCACCCTGTCCGAGTAGGGATCACAAACCTAGACAGGGTAAGTCACAGCACACCCTAAATTTATCCTGTGCTCACCCTCTGGTAGCTTGGCACAGAGCAGGCAGGCTTAACTTAGAAGGCAATGTGTAAGGTATTTTTTGCAATAACTTATAGAGTAACACAGTGAAAGCACCACAAAAAGACACCACAACTGTTTAGAAAAATAAGGTATACCTTTATAAATAAAACAAGAGCATAACAACAAAAATCCAATGTATAGAAGTTAAGATATTGGCATTAAAAAAATAGATGCAGTAAAGCGCTTAGAAGCAAGTAGCGCTAAAAAGTATAATTTAGGTCCCTCTGGACAGGGGCAAAGTCAAAGTTAGGGCTGACTGTGATGGAGCGACAGCTGGCTACAGGACTCACGCCGACCCCGGTGAACAAAGTACCTTTCTTGGTGACAAGCAGCGAGATGTGCTGATCTCTTCCACGCATTGACGGCGGTCTGTCAGTTCCAAAGATGGGTGCCGGAGTCAAGAGTCGTTGAGCGATGCACCGGTTTCTACCACGCAGGCGAGGGGATGCGTAGATCTCACCAAGCTTCAGTGATGGTGATATGCGGTCCGATGCTTTGATCTATGGAGGCAGAGCGCTGTTTTCTGATGCGATGCACAGATTTTACTCCCGCAACCAGGTCGATGCACTGGTTCTGCTACACTCAGACAGGAGGTGCGTCGAAATCCGTGTTGCAAGTATCTGGGCCACTTCCAGTAAGCCAGGCACAGGAGCATGAGTAGAGACTTTGATTTCCCAGAGTCTCAAGCAACAGGAGGCAAGCCAATAAGCCCTTGGAGATCACTTGTAAGAAGGCAAAGTCCAGCTCTCCTTCTGCAGAGTCAGAGAGTAGCAGGCAACAGAGCAACAATCAGGAAAGCATGCCTTCCAGATCAGCAGTTCAGTTGTGTCCTTTGAGCAGCACAGCAGTTTTTCTGACAGAGATTCAGGTATAGGTCCAGAAGTGCATGATTTGATGGCATCAGAGACCCAGTACTTATACCCAAATGTGCCTTTGAAGTGGGGGAAACTTAAAAGTGGTTTTGAAGTGCACAAGTATCCCTTTCAACCCAGTCCTGTCTGCCAGGCTATCTGTGAAGGGTAATCAGTCCTTTGTGTGGGGTCAGGCCACTACCCTTTGAAGTGTAAGTGTGAGCCCCTTCTTCCCTTCCTGCCCAGGCAGGGCTTTCAGAACGCAGATGTATGTAGATGGTTACTCAGACACACCTAGCCTAACTCTGTTTGTTTCTGTCTGGGGGGAATGCACAGAGTGTAACTGCCACCCAGCCCAGATACGTATTGGATACAGGCTGCAAGGTACACAGAGCAGTAAAAGCAGAGAAATGTCCACTTTCTAAAAGTGGCATTTCTAAAATAGTAATGTTAAATCAATCTTGACCAGCAAAGAGGATTTATCATTATCATTCCAAAAATATAAAACATGATGCAGCTACTCCTTTCTAATCAGGATTTACAGCTTAAAGGTATTTTAAGGAATTCCCAATGCTAGCCTATGAGAGGAGCAGTTTTCAGAGTAGTGAAAAACAAATTTACCTGTTTGTCACGACCAAGACCTGTAAAACTTAAAAGTACATGTCATGCCTTTTACTTACACAGCACCCTGTCCTATGGTTTACCTAAGGCCTACCGTATGGGCGACTTAGGCATAAGAAAAGGGGAGTTTGAAGACTTGGCAAGGGATTTTAAATACCAACTCAAATCAGCAGAAAACTGCACACACAGGCCTTGCAATGGCAGGCCGGAGACATGGTTTAGGAGCTACTTGTGTGGGTGGCTTAATCAGTGCTGTAGGCCCACTAGTATCATTTAATTTACAGGTCATGGGCACATGTAGTGCACTTACTAGAGACTTAAAAGTGAATTAAATATGCCAATTGAGTTTGAGCCAAATCTTACCATGTTTAGGGGAGAGAGCACAAGCACTTTAGCATGGGTGAGCAGTGGTAAAGTGCCCAAAGTCCTAATGCCAGCAAACTGAATAAAGGAAAAATGGAGGGAGGCAGGCAAAAAGGTGGGGAAGACCACCCTAAGACCCTAAGACTGACAGGTCTAACAGATGGCTATCAATGTTTTACTGTACAGACGGTCTCCTCCTTGTCTCCTGCTTGTTGGGCTGACTTTCAGGTGCATTTTCGATTGCCTCTCAGTGTCTCCTGGCTGTTCTGTAATACATTTGCAAAATAATTCTCTACATTGTATAGCACTGAGGCATGGTTTTCCCCATTGGGCTCAGGTTGAATATATTGAATTATTACAACAATTATTTTGGCCAGAGCCCTTGTCTCAACTTGAAGCAACAGGCAGATTTTTTTTAACAATAGGGATGGGGTCACTATATTATTAGGTACAGAACAGACCTATGATATTATTATGGGTGATTTAAATGCTAAAATTGGCACCTGAGTTGATCCTTTGCAAGAAATGTGTGACCTAATCTTTTCTGAGAGTTTTCCATGGGCAGTATTCAATTACACCAGGACCCGCACCCAAGGGAAATTCCTAATTAATTTAATGAGCACATATAACTTGATCTGTTGTTCAGTTCATTTTCCCTCTGACATTCTGGCTCATCCCACCCACATGGAAAAGGAAAAACCGTCAACGAATGGGCATAACTTAGTCTCATCGTACCTCTGGAGCTCAGTTCCTAGGAGGTAATCTCACACAGAGAGCAGTAACTCAACCCAATGGTATTACATTTTAGAATGAAAGGGAATGCATAAGTTGACATCAATAGTAAGGTACCTAAGCTGCAGATTCTCATAAATGATAGTAGGAGACTTTGTTATTGCAAAGTAGAGCCTATAGAATAACTATAAATGTTGGATTATAATCCACTTTTGAGCTTTCCAGGTTGTTTTCTTCAGATCTGCAATAATAAGGGCTTATCCGCTTTTGAGATTCTTAACAACTGTTTTATGGATCACCTTAAGTAGATCACTGTAATAAAGGCATAATTAAGTCTACAAAATGACAATATGCCCAAACAGTGCAGACCTAGCTCACTGACGCTTGTAATGGCCGAGATGGAGGCTATTCTGATTATTAGTACCGGGGCAGCCAACTATTAATGTTATTGACTGTTCTTTGCAAGTGGCTACCTCCACCCCTAAAGGAAAAAACATTTTGGCAAGATACAAGGGACGTAATTCCAGAACAATTTAATCAGACTAACAACCTTTTATAGGAGTCTTACTAATTCAATCCAACCCTCATCTAGTTCAAGGAATAAGAGCCCAGGCCCCGATGGAATGTCCACAGAGCTTTATAAGAAGAACTTCAACTATGGGCCCCTATAAGTAAAAGTGTATTAAACACAACTTGTGTCTTTTTCATGAAACATGTAGAATCTCGATTATCATTCCTATTTTTAAGATGGAAGACAGGCAAGACTCTTCAATCTACTTGCCCATTTTGCCCTGATTACGAGTTAAGCGGTTAATGCCGACCCGTGTGTAAACCCCTGTTTACTCACAGGTTGAATTATGAGTTGTTAAGTATTTAACACATCTGATAATTACCGGATGTGTTGAATAACTCAGCCTTCTTTAAATTTTGGTAGCTCAAACCTGCCTAATTTAACGGCGGGAAACCATACGGTATTTAACATATCATGCAGATTTTGGTGCGTTAAACATCAAAATCTACATATTTTTCCATAGCAACTCATAATAGGTGGTATTTATTGAACTCGATAAATAACATACCCCATGGTATCATTATTTATCATGTGTGAAAAATACCACCTATACTTGTAATCAGGACATTAGCTGTAGATTCGACTGTAAATCTTGTGGGAAGGATCTTACTCAATAGACTTCAAGCCCGGATAATGGTTGTAAGAATTCAATCTCGGTTGCAATATGGATTGAAAAGGGCATTGGTACAGGTTATCGGTGCTTAAATCTTTATATGATAACATCAAAATCCATTCTCCTTAGGAAGGCACTGCTGCATTTTGCTATCATGGGCCTCATGTCCACTTTTGACATAGTGGAACAGTTAAAACTGTTGGCAATTTTCATTTTGCTGGGATTAGTTGTTAATATAGGTGTCTTGTTGCATGGCAGATTAACAGCTTCTTTGAAGTTTTCGTCCCAGGTTGATGCCCTATTCCACCTCTGTAGTTATAGATAGTTAGGCAAGATAGGGTTCTTGACCCTATTTTGTTCAAGCTCTACATTCAGGAAACAGAAAGGGTTTTATTGAAGGAAGGGACAAACCTGTCAAAGGTGGGGCAGAGATGGCTCCCAGTAATACTTTATGCAGAGGATGCAGTCCTGATATCTCAAACCCCGAGTGGATTTCAACAATTGGCAGATAAGTGTTCTTTATAGAATCACTGGGACTAAATCAAAGTTAATGGCAATGGGACACTCTATACCCAGATTCAAACCCAATAAAAACAATAATAAACTATAACTCGTTTTTCATAAAATTACCATAGCTTACGCCCTCGACATGGGCAGCTAATTACACCACATATTACATCACTCATGACATGTTCTATACGAACACTGATAACATCACTGCAACATTTTAAATGATATTATTGATGAAAAACTCTGCAAGTTGAATTTCAGTGCTTTTTTTAGTTTAAAATGTTATGTTATGTTGTTACTGAAATTTCCACCTATCTATAACTTCATGCGCGCACGCAAACACACACACACACACACACGCACACACACACACACACACACACACATATATTTATTACAGGTGACTAGATATGTCACAACTTGACTGTAGTAAGGAAATTAGAGACAAGCCTTTATAAAGTTATTGGAGGTGTTTTTGCCTTTTTTGAGGTTGTGTGTGTAGACTAAAGACTTGAAGAATTTGGGTCTGATTATGAGTTTGGTGGAAAGGCACCATCATCACTTTTTTGGCAGTCTTCCCGCTCGCTGCTGCGGCAGTCCGACCACCCAATTACGATCATGTTGGGAATTCATCTACAAGACCGCCCCTGGACCGCCGCAATGAGACTCCTGAAACTGCAACAATGGCGGAAAAGCCAGTGGCTGGTCCTGGAAGAAGTCCCAACAAGGTTCCAGCTGTCTGGATTACGGTCTGCCTTTCCATCGAGCTTTCCCTGGTGGGGACACTGCCATGCGCAAGTCGGCGGAAAGGCACAAGAAAGGTGAAAACCCAACTTTTTTGGGGGTCCCACTTTGGAATCTGTGTCGGACGCCATTGTCCAGGTCCCTCCTAGGCTGCTTCCACAAAATTATGATGCTCTGCAACCCTGTTGTAGCTGGATTTGAAGGAAGGCTTCACCATCACTTCTCCTATGTAGTGCATGGTAACAGTTTGTTATGTTTAACATGCAACAAAAATACAGTACACATCTTTTTGTTTTTACGGAGTTTTATATAGCACGAACTTGACCCGAGGGTATCAGGTATCAGAGCGCTTTACATAGCACCAGTTGCGTTACATGAGGACACATTCATTTTTGTTAGGCATGGGGAGATTAAGGGGTCGATTCCGATCCGGGTCGGACAGCCCTCCGAGAGCTGTTCGTAGCCTTACATTGCGACCGACACGTCCCGGGAGCCGGTCCGTCCGGGCAAAGAAGTACGATGCGCATAACTGACACAATTCCGTCCGACACGTAGGCTGCAATTCCAACAGCATTTTCCGCACGAGCCGTACCTCCGATCGCCAATTTGAGTCACCCGGAAGCAGTTCCCACAGCAGTTTCCGGCCGGACAAGTACGATGCGTAAATCATACGCGCCGGACGGGTCGCCACTAGCAGCACGTCACAGCATCCGGGAGAGCTGCATATCAGGTCCGATTCGCGCCACAACACGATCCACGGCTACGAGACGGACCAATTCTCAACGTGTACGAGACGGAGCAACGAGCAGCAAGTACGAGACGAACCAACGATGAATCCCATCGGGCAGGTCATCCCAGTACTGTACATTTATGACCGGATCAGGAACAGACGCGCACAACGCAGACGGTCAGTCAGACACCCCCACAAATAAACATCACGAACACGCGAAATGCTACACACACATAGGGGGGGGTCAAATCCCTTACACCATCAACAGCAAAACCACAGGGGTAGCATGGTCCCCACTACCAGCAGTCACCACACCTAGGGGGGGTGCCCATCACCACTACCCTCCCCACTCATAGGGGGCTGTATGCCCTGCACCACTACCCTCCCCACTCATTGGGGGATGTATGCCCTGCACCACTACCCTCCCCACTCATTGGGGGATGTATGCCCTGCACCACTACCCACAACTCATACAGTGCTGTATGCCCTGCACCACTACCCTCCCCGCTCATAGGGGGATGTATGCCCTGCACCACTACCCTCCCCACTCATTGGGGGATGTATGCACTGCACCACTACCCACAACTCATACAGTGCTGTATGCCCTGCACCACTACCCTCCCCACTCATAGGGGGATGTATGCCCTGCACCACTACCCTCCCCAGTCATAGGGGGATGTATACCCTGCACCACTACCCTCCCCACTCATTGGGGGATGTATGCCCTGCACCACTACCCCCCCACTTATAGGGGGATGTATGCCCTGCACCACTACCCTCCCCAGTCATAGGGGGATGTATGCCCTGTACCACTACCCTCCCCACTCATAGGGGGATATATGCCCTGCACCACTACCCTCCCCACTCATAGGGGGATGTATGCCCTGCACCACTACCCTCCCCACTCATTGTGGGATGTATGCCCTGCACCACTACCCACAACTCATACAGTGCTGTATGCCCTGCACCACTACCCTCCCCACTCATAGGGGGATGTATGCCCTGCACCACCACCCTCCCCACTAATAGGGGGATGTATGCCCTGCACCACTACCCTCCCCACTCATTGGGGGATGTATGCCCTGCACCACTACCCTCTCCACTCATTGGGGGATGTATGCCCTGCACCACTACCCTCCCTACTCATAGGGGGATGTATGCCCTGCACCACTACCCTCCCCAGTCATAGGGGGATGTATGCCCTGCACCACTACCCTCCCCACTCATAGGGGGATGTATGCCCTGCACCACTACCCTCCCCACTCATAGGGGGATGTATGCCCTGCACCACTACCCTCCCCACTCATTGGGGGATGTATGCCTTGCACCACTACCCACAACTCATACAGTGCTGTATGCCCTGCACCACTACCCTCCCCACTCATAGGGGGATGTATGCCCTGCACCACTACCCTCCCCACTCATAGGGGGATGTATGCCCTGCACCACTACCCTTCCCACTCATTGGGGGATGTATGCCCTGCACCACTACCCACAACTCATACAGTGCTATATGCCCTGCACCACTACCCTCCCCAGTCATAGGGGGATGTATGCCCTGCACCACTACCCTCCCCACTCATAGGGGGATGTATGCCCTGCACCACTACCCTCCCCACTCATAGGGGGATGTATGCCCTGCACCACTACCCTCCCCAGTCATAGGGGGATGTATGCCCTGCACCACTACCCTCCCCACTCATAGGGGGATGTATGCCCTGCACCACTACCCACTACTCATAGGTGGCTGTATCACCAGACCAGCATTTGTGACTACTGCACCCAACACCACAACCAATGTTTTGGCAATGTGGTGGTTGTGCCACTAACAAACATAGACATTAGAGGCAAAGAATGCTGTGTATCACAAGAACTTCCTCTGCCATGTGCAGACAAGCATTGGCCATGACCCCTGACAATGCCAACAGCGTACAATTACACTGTGTGAGAAGGGAGCATCAAGATGCATACACATATCTCCACAAACAGACACACAAAATGCGGAATCCTGTGGAGACTGTCGATGTTAGGTGACAAAGTCACATACCATGGCAGCAATGGGACATACCAAACATGATCAATGTGCAGGATGATGACCTACAAGACGCTTGGACAATAGGGACAATCACACAAACAACATCCCCCCAATGGAACGCTGAAGCCACACCAATGCAGAGACACAGATGCACAAACACAGACAGGCTGCCACACACTGCATATCATACACAACATGTGTGTGTGTCACAGTGTCCTCAGGCTACTGCACAACGCATGACGGTGGGCTGAACTACAATAACACACATGTGTGCACTGTGCCATACAAAAGTAAGTCTTTGACTGGGCACACCTGGGGGGACAAGCAGGCATTGTCAGGTAAGCGGGATCACAAAGGATTCATGTGACACAAGGTGGGTGGAACAGCTACCAACACAGCAAGAGACAGACCCAACACAGCACTACCCTCTAGTCCCCTATCTTTGTGGTGACATTAGCCTGTACGCCAGTCCCACTGTGATGATAAAGCTAGTTTTCCCCCAACTGCGTAGCACAGTCAGATGTGCATCCTGGGTCATGTGTCCGGGCCCACAAACTCACATCACACCTCCATAAACACAAATCACTGGCCATGGCTTGCAAACAATGGGCCAAAAGTAGTTATGGGCCTAGACATTAAACAACTCACATTTAGCCAACATCAACAGCACACACCTTTATCTGCAAGAATGTGCATCAGCTAGGCACACAGGGACCTGTGATATTGCTCATGCACACATGACAATCCCAGGGGTGGTGGGGGGATCAAAGCTACACACAAATCCCCACACATGGGCTGACAACAACACCTGTGAAGGTCTGCCACACTGCACAGCATGCGGCACATCGACATTACGTGAAAACTGCACAAGTCATTCGGAACCCTGCCAGACACCTACACCAATGTTGAACCACAGGAGAGCCAAAACGCACAAATGTCGACACCTTCCAACATAGCAGCAATGACCCTGATGATAGGGAGTCGTCACACACACACACACAAGTGAGCTTGTCAATGACAGATACCACATAGGGAAAAACACATGATGTTGCTAACACATAAGTGCCAATGGTAATCCAGAATGTGTCCCACGTGCGTTGGATAACAACCCTGGAATTTAGTAATGAAACAGCCAGGGATGACAGCCTAATTACCAGTAGTGTGTCATGCCCAGAAAAGGCAGGGCAAAGAAGTTACATGAACACAGGCCAAGTCAGCCAGTCCACAAAACAGGTACATCTGTCTGGAACACAGGCTGCGTCCAGAAAAGGGAAGTGAACACACACAGACATGCTCACACAACACACACCATGTGCCCAGGCAATGTCATGGAAGGACACAATGCCATGATGGGACTGCACTCCTGGGGAAGGTCAGCTGTGCCACATGTTGTCTGTGCAGGATCCTGTCATGCCAGCACAAGACTTGCCCAGTGATACAACTATTACAACTCAAGAAAAGCAATGGTCACAGAAGCTTGTGTACGGGAGTCCTCCCTCAGTCATCTGCACATATGCAATACACATGTAGACCAAGTTGGACAGATGACACAGATGACTTGTGTAACATGGATGCACAAACATGCCTGTCCAGTGGAGATTGTCCAAGTCAGGGAATCTTTCCATGTGCCCGAATGTAAGCACAACGTATGTGCAACAGTGTCTGGCAAAGATGTCAAGTAGCAAACCCAAAGATAAAACCCTGGTCACAACATTTTGCCATCATTACACCATGAAATTGCAGCTAAGGATGTCATGGATACATAGCAGAAAAGTACACATACCCCATAGACCACATGGAGTACATCACATCAACAACTCATTCTGTTATACCTTTAAAACACCTGTACAACAGCAACTCCATGACACCCATCATCAACATCATGTACATTTGAAGCAACACCACTGGATAACACAAATTGGCTTTATTAAGCACATAACTCATTGAAACTGTTAAGTCCACAATGTCAAAAGGCCAATGGCCAGTCCATGTCAGGAGTCCTCCCAGGGTGAAATGTGACAAGTTGTCACCCATTGCTTGCCTGCCCTGCTACGGGCAGGGGACATCTCCCCTTGGAGGGGCATACACAGGGGCAGGCCAGGCACCGCAGGGACAGGATCAGGGAACAGCAGAATGGGGCAGGGGAGGGCTGGTGGGTGCAGGAGTGTCACTGGCAACTGCAGCGGAGGCGTCTGACACTGTGTGTGTCATCACCATGGCAGGGCCCAGGTCCAATGGGGTGTGTGCTGACATCAATGCAGGGCCCAAGTCAGACGGGGTTGTTACCGGCACCACTGCAGCGGGCAGGTGAGATGGTTGGGACGGGGCCTCCACTGCAGTGCAAAACTCCAAGGGAGTGTCATGGGGCCCAGGTGAGGTTGGCAGGACAGAGGGGGGGGGACATGGTCCCCACATCAGTGACAGGAACAGGCTGAGCATGTGAGGTGGGGGTGGAAGTGCATGTGGTAGGAGGGGCTGGCCTAATCATTTTGGGGATGCAGTATTGGTGTGTGGGGGAACCAGGGGCAGGGTGTGGCGGGGGGACCTGTGGAGTGGTGGCCTGGGGGCTGCAGGAAGGAGAATGTGACTTTGACCTGCGGGATTGGGGGGGGTCTTGCTCTTCCTGCTCCGGGGGGACTTGCGGCTGGGGGGCTCAGTGTCCAGGCGCTTGGGGGAGGGTGTCTGTGTGGCAGGGGAACTCCCCCCTGTGCGTGGTGATTTCCTCTTCCCCTTGTGCGTCTGAGCAGATGGATCGGTGGGGAAGAGGCCAAGATCACAGAGGAAGAGCTGCTTGGAAGGGGGGGTTGCAGGTGAGGCAGGGGAAGTGCTTTTGGAGGGAGAGGCATCTGAGGTCTGCGGAGTGCTCGTGGATGCCTGTTTGTGCGTCTGTGACCCATCCCCTGTGTGTGTGCCATCAGTCCCTGGAGTGTGCGTGCCTGTGGATTTTGTTTTGGACTTGCGTGATTGTGTGCTGCCTGGGTCTGTTGTGGTGCGTGCCGGTGTGTGTGTGCGTTGGTCAGGTAGGGTAGTGGGGACTGTGGGTGGTGCAGAGGTAGGAGGGGTGAGGGACTGTTGGAGGAGGGACACTGCTGACGTCTGTGTGGAGGCCATGGACTGAATGGTCCGATGTAGGGCAGACAGGTTGGATGAGATGCCCTCCATGAAGGACACCAGTTGAGTCAACAGAGGGGTGTGGGAATGGAGGACACTCAGCATCGCTGTCTGCCCTACATGGAGCTGCTTCAGTAAGTCCACAGACTCCACACTGAGGGCAGCAGGGGAGACAGGGGCAGGGGGTGCGGTGCCTGGACCAAAGGAGACATGTTCCCTCACACGGGGGCCTCCACGGACATCTGGGATGGCTGCAGATGGGAGGGTGGAGATGGTGGTGGTGGCGGGGACAGACTCGCTAGGTGTTGTCTGGGGTCTGCTGACACCCGCCTCCACAAGGGAGTCCTCACTGGAGATGCTGTGTTCCTCAGCAGAGGTGTTTGTAGCTGAGGTCTCCTCTGTGTGGCTCCCCTCACCCTCTGTGCCACTGGGTCCCTCCAACTCCTCTGAAGCTGACCCAGTCTGGCTCTGCGGATCTTCTTGGTCCGTGGAGCTGTCTCCTCCAGTAGCTGTCGATGTATCTGCAATCAATCGGGATAAACCGATCCACATCAGTCACCAGTTTCACCTGACACATCACAGTCAGTACAGCACATCACAGAGTACGGCTTTGCCTCAAGTGCCAGATATTGTGAACAGTGGAGACATCATTTGGAAATGACACATGTCAGTCTGTAAGTCAACCATGCCCCTCAGATCCTGCCCCTCCATGGACCCATCTGCCTGGGACATGTTGTCTGCCACTTCTCATATGTGTGCACAAGCACCACATAGACATATCTCTGAACTGCAGGACTCGTGATTTAAATCTGCCTGGACTAACACATGCCATCTCCTGCCACTGACTCAGTACATGTGTCATGAGAAGGGATGGCAAAAATCATTGTCAGTAAAATGGATAGGCTTCACTCACAAGACACCATGATGTGCACATGTCTTGATGGTCAATGCCACAATAGAGTGCATGCTGTACAACTGACATCACTGCGGGATACACATCAGCAAGTGGGATACCATGCTACAGCCCAGTATGGCTGAGCAGCCAGCACTGGCTTCAGTCTCAGGGGTAGTGCATCCAAAATTATACACTCTGCACTGTGTCACAACCATTAACATGTATGAGAATTTAAGCCCTGCAGATGTCAAGTGCACAGGGACACCCAATGCTAACCACATCTTCAGGCATCTGATGATCACACGTAATAAAAATGCAACAGATGACTGACTGCAAGCACCAATCTGTAAGCATGATGACATCACAGCATGATGGCAATGAATTGAGACTGCCTGCACTGTGATGTACTATACAACATAATGCACCGTCAAGTGATTCGACACCTATGCATGAACCCATTCTGATAATCCATTTCCCACACCCCAGCTAGCTACACAAACCTAAATGACCAACACCACAGGAGTCTAAGAGGCTAGGCCACCTCACAATGCACTAATGTTAGGCTGACACACCATATAGCACACTTCACAATGCACTAATGTTAGGCTGACACACAGGAGTAGAAGAACAGAGTGTACTTCATGTCCGGAGTAGGGATACCTGTCCAGGAACATGTGCAACATGGGATTACCCTGGACACCAGGCATGTGTCCATGCATGTGTGAAACACATGATGTACATTTTTCTGAGGCCCATACATTTTCATTGCTGCTACATGGCTGTGTGTCAAATACCCCTGGCATAGATGGTGTGCCAAAACATCAATTGGAACACATATCAATTGCCCACACAGAGTACATGTCTTTTTTCCAGGCAATGTGCAGACACATGTAAATCATGTGCCACAGTCATGAAGACAAAACAATGCACCGCTCGCAGATGCTGTTCACAACGTTAAGTTTGTACAACAGCAGGGACACACAACCCAAGTTACACAAGTCACAGCTTGAAAGGGGCACACCTGTATATCAGATGAGGATGGGACATGACGTAGTTTTGCCACATGACTCCTGTACAAGCAGACAGGAGATCTGTGGAAGTATAACCAGGATGTGGGCGTGCACAGAGCATGTGATACATTGGATACAGAGAATGCACTTACCCCCTCCTTGCTGCTGTCTGGCCTTTAACTGCCCATCCAGGTCCGGGAAGACCACCGCCATAATCCTGAGCATGTGGGGGGTCAGTGTCCGTCGTCCGCCCCTTCTGCGAGGAGGCGACAGCTTCAGCTGGACTCTGGCAATCCTCCGGGTCCAGCCACGAAGGTCCTGCCACCTCTTCTGGCAGTTGCGGATGCGGCGTCTGTGGACCCCCACAGCACGAACAGCCCGGGCAATGGTCAGCCAGATCTCCTGCTTCTGGTGGGCATCAACCTATGAGGATGACAAGGGTCGAAAAAGTCCTTTACCACACAAGCCACATGTTTGTGCATCACACATTTGGATATACATGTCTTTCTCGCAAGGGAATATGATGGACACAGGTAGTGCAGATATGGTTATTGACAGTTGTCCTGAGTTTTCAACAGGGAAACATTAACTGAGTATTACAACCATGTGAAAATGCACTTTTAATGCACAGTACCTGTCCACTACAGGGACCTACACACCATGGGGGTATGAACTACTCAGTGAGCATGCTAGACACTGTTGCACACAATTTCAGTGGTGCCAGTCAGACAACATACACAATGAATAAGGGATGTGGAGTGCACACTCACCTGCTCCCCTGCCATACAGCTTGCTGTACTGTGGAAGGAGGATGTCCAGCAGTGCCTTGTTCTCCTCCTCTGTGAAGGCTGGGGCCCTATCCACAGTACGTGCCATTCTTGGAGCCAGAGGATGCAGAGACAGCAGCAGTGTTAGCAGAGATGTCGATCTGGAGCATGTAGTGCAGGCAAGTGAGCTCACAGGTGAACAGACAGACTTATATCTGTGCTGCAGAGGCAGATTCAGACCCATGTGTCAAAAGCGATAGGTCCGACACGTTTGCATCCTATGAATCTGGCCAATCCATCGCATTGCACGTCTCGTACACGCCTTCCGCATCGTTTGAAATATTCAAAAGCATTGCAGTGACGAGTCTGAAACATTGTTGCAGGCAGCCAACGGATTTTCAAGGAACCGAATCATACCAGGCTCAAATCCGCGTCTGTTCCTATTGAAGAAATTGTGCAAGGCGTGCGTGCAAGGCGTGCGTGCAGCTCGGTCCACCCGCGTCAGTCCACATTGGTGACATTGTGCAAGGCGTGCGTGCGGCTCGGTCCACCCGCGTCAGTCCACATTGGTGACATTGTGCAAGGCGTGCGTATCGGACCACCCGCGTCAGTCCACATTGGTGACATTGTGCAAGGCGTGCGTGCAGCTCCTTCCCTAGGTGTTCAATGCATCTTTTGCATTGGTCACCTGCGTCAGTCACCATATAAGTAACTGTTTAAGGCGTGCAACACACCATTGCTTGCCATTGACCCATGGGCACAACAACAGTACACTCTGTGACACAGTCACTCAAAGTGCATGTCAGGATGCATTACCTGTGTGTGTATGTGGGTAGACATGTGAATTTGTATGTTTCACTTAGTGGCACCCACTCCCAGGCAGGGCAGGTTGCCTTGGGGACAGATCCAATTGTTGGCTGGACACATAACCACTGTGTTTGACGACAGTACATTTCAGTGCATGAGGCATGTACACAGTTCCCGGTGTACATTGTGTATTTAATGTGACATACACCCTGACTCTTCAGTGGAATGGTAGGTGCCTCACAGGGTGTCACAGTGCCACATATGTGATGTTCCTCCACAGTATGTGTGCATTGCCATGCGGAGATGACTCAGATTTCATGTGCACAATGTCAAATGTTCACAACATCCCAGTCTATTGTCAATGTGAGTGAATGTTGCGTCTGTGTATCACAGACATCCATGTGTGAGCTGGCATGAAATCAGGGGGCACTTCATGTGTGTGTCATGTGTGCGTTGTGTTGTGCACATGGTACGCCACATCATGATGGTGTCCATGTTGCGACACAAGGTCCCTGTGTGTGTCTGTCAGGAACATGTGCTGTGGGGTAGACATCTGTCCTCACTAGTCACTGTGGTGTGTGTCTGGTATGTGACACTCGTACTGATGTACTGTGACGGGGCACATTGATTGCTCACAGCACAACAGGGACCTTGTTGTGTGGCCCTGTAGAGCTGAGATGTCAGATGATGGGCATGTATCTGATATGTGTGTCCATACCCAACAGCACACACATCATGTTCTTGTGTCCTGTAATGTGGTATCATGTGCTATTTGTCATGTACACTGGCACATAGATAGGGTGAATGACAAACTGTCTTTGCTCTCCTATGTACTGCAGGAGACCAAATGTCCACAGACCGTTCCCAGACCTGGAGACCATGGTTGAACGTGACTGCATGCAACGGTACCGCTTCACCAGGCCATTGAAGTATTGGCGGAGCAGTTGGCTCCACAACTGTAACCTGGCCGGACATACCCTACAGCGCTGACCCCCAAGGTGAAGGTGATGGCAGCCCTACACTTTTTTGCCACCTGTACTTTCCAGCACACTGTTGCTACTGCTGGTGGGATGTCACAGACTATGTTCAGCCGTGTGCTTCGGGATGTGTTGGAGGCAATGTTGCTTTTCCTGGACCAGTACATCCATTTCCCAAAAGCACAACAACTAGCTGACATCAAGGGGGACTTCTATGCCCTGGGCAGGATGCCACGTGTCATTGGCTCCATCGGTGGGACACATGTGGCTTTGGTACCACCGCAGGCACATGAGCAGACGTACCGGAACAGGAAGCATTTCCACTCTAAAAATGCTCTTGTGGTTTGTTTTGCCGACATGACCATTTCCCATGTGTGTGCAAGGTTCCCGGGCTCAGCGCACGACGCCTACATAATGAGGAGTAGTCGCATCCCAACGATGATGGCACAGATGAAGTACCAGCATTCCTGGCTTGTCGGTGTGTACTGACTGCTTAGCATTGTGTGTGTTTGCTAAAGTTGATTCGCACCCTATTTTCACGCTCAACTAATGTGCAATTGTCTCCCTGTAGGTGACTCCGGATACCCCAACATGCCGTGGTTGCTGACACCCCTCAGGAACCCTGTGACACCAGCGGAGATGCGCTACAATGAGGCACATGGTCGTACCAGGAGAGTGATTGAGCGGACATTTGGCCTCCTGAAAAGCAGATTCCGCTGCCTGGACAAGACAGGAGGGGCCATCTCATATGCACCTGAAAAGGTGTGCAGGATCATCATTATGTGCTGCATGCTACACAACCTTGTACTGCGGAAGCGGTTGCCTCTCATCCTGGATGACGATGAGCAACCTCCGCCAGCCGTGGAGGATCCTGGTCTTGGGCATGATGCCAGTGATGATGAGGGTGATGGTGATGTTCGGAGCCAGCTGATCCAGAACTTATTCTCATGAATGTCAGTATACAGGTATGTGTTCTCCAAGTATTGTGTCGGCATGACCTATGTTGGTGGTGCACTGGTGCTGGTTGAGTGTGGCAGTATGCTACTTGTCAGTATGCTTGCTGTGATGTGTCCTTTCTGGTAGTCTGTACTCCCAGTGTTTACCTAATTGTTAGGTTGTGTCTGGGTAGTTAGTGTTTTGTTTTGGGCATGTATATTGTTGTTGTTTGCTGTGAATCTGTGTTTTTGATAGTTTTTTCTGTCTGTCCTTCACAGGGTACTTTGGATGCTGTGTGGTGCGGTCTGAACCCCAAGACACAGATCCTTGTTCCAGAGTGCAAGTAATCGTTGTCCCAAACAATGATGTGCCACACACCCCTGGACTTTCATCGATCACCACATGTTTATTTTTCAGATAACTGTCACGTGAGGTTAACGTGCATCAGTTGTAGTATTCTCACAATGTGAATATTTAATAAAACAGCCCTTCACTTTGAGATGTGCTCCGTGTGTCCACACATCCAACAGTAATTCACATCGTGTACCTGTGTGCTGCTTGCCAATGACCCAGGATGGGTGTTGTGTGTGCTTTCCACTGTATCTCCTGTTGACATCAGTGTTGACGATGAGTTTGGGGCCATGGTGAGTATGTGTTGTGTTGTCCTAGTGGTGTGTCTCCATCATATGTGTCACATTCACATGACTCACATTACGTTGTTCGCATTGCTGTAATAGTTTGCATGCACAGTGTTCCTTAGCAGCTCATCATCGCCATGGCACAAAGCAAGTAGGATTCATGACAGAGGCAAGTATTGTGTGATTGTGATTTTATTTACAAACATGTGTAAGGATGGTGAACGGATTTTGCAGTGCTGTACAATGTGATGGTAATCCAAAGTTCACAGGTGAGTTGGTAGTCTTGGTAATTGAAATATCCAGGGTAGAATCCACAGTCATTTGGTGCATTGTCACAACTTTGACCCTCCATGTCAAGTGGGTGATTTTGATGTAGGTCGACACGGTCAACTGGTTTGCACACAAAGGACATTAACCCCTTCGATGCTCATGACGAGCTCAGCTCGTCATGCTGCGCGGTCGCGCTGTGCGCATGACGAGCTGAGCTCGTCACGACAACACCCGCGATCGGAATGTCCAGCACCTGGGCGGAATTCCGATCGCGGCGAAGCGGTTAACAGGGGCAGGTGTTGGGTGCCTGGGGGATATGCATGGCCATCAGCGTCTCAATTGCCCTTCTTCGGGCGACCCCTCTTCTTTCTCGGGGGACCCTCATGTGCAGGGTGCTGCGGTGCCGAGGTCTCTCCGCCAGAGTCCTCCTCCCTCCCTGTGGCTGTTGCGGATGTTGTGGCAACAGATGTTGTGGGCACACAGGGAGGCGTGGTCAGGTTGGTGCTGATCTGGCGGAGGCATGTCAGTATGTCCCTATGCACCGCTGTTCGTTCATCCAATTTGTCCCACTTGGACTCCATCCGGGCCATGTGGGAGTCCAAGCGGGCATGATGGGCAGCCTGCTGTTCTTTGAGTTCCTTGAGGATCCCCACGACCTGTCCAAACCCTCCGGTGCTTTCCTGGTACGCATCTATGATGCGTTCCAGGTGTGGCTCATCATGCAGTCCATCCCCCTGTGCAGGCCGTGTCCTCTGCCTGCCCACCCTCCCACCGGCCCGACCCACACGGGCAGGCCCTGCCGTGGCCGGCCCAGCCGACACTGGGCTCCCTTGATTGTTAGCGCCGGTGGTGTTGTCCCTTGCTTCCGGGGTGCCCTGTGTACCTGGTCCGTTGTTGTTCTGGGGCCTGGGCCTGTCCGTGTGAGCATGGGGACTCTGTCTGGTGTCCGATGTGGCAGGAGTGGTTGAGGGGGGTGCTGATGTTACTGCTTCTGGGGCTGCACGATGGCTCACGCCGGAGGGGCCAGGTCGGTCAAGGTCGTCGTCCGAAGAGGACGTAGAGTGATCCACACCGGGGAGCTCAGGGTCCGCCAGGGACTGGGACTGTTCCTCAGGACCTGCTGTTTCCCCAGCATCACCTGTGTTTGGAGGAGACACACAATGTATGTTATGTTTCTACAGACCTCAATGTTTCACACACATGACATTTGACACTGAACATCATTTTGAGGGTCTGTACATTGCATTGTCATAAGTTGTGACAGACAGAGGTTGATATTGTTGGAGCACTTTGTAATGGCAACCTGGAGCCTTTCGATGTGCACGTCAAGCTGTGTGCATGACCAGCTCATGTATTGATCAATTGTCTGTAGATGCCCATTGCCACTCAGGTCCCATCACATGCCTGACACTGCTGTATTATCCCTGTCCACATTTGTGCTTTAACAATGACATACGTACTATTACACTTGGGGTATGTTGCGAGGTTGGGGCATGTGTTGTGTGATTCTTTTATTTCCTCTGTGCGTCACATTTGTGTGTCTGTGCAACATGGTTGCAGTACGGTATGCCTGCGATCCATTGTGAGATACTAATTAGTTGTCTGTGTTCCTAGTTCACATCTCTTATCTTACAAGTCATGGGGTTAGCATAGCTAATGAAGTTGGTGCTGAGTTTTGTATGTGCTAACACCTTCTATCTTGTCAAATTCATCAACAGTGAGAGGGATTGGGCACAGGTGCTCTCTTGCTTTTCAATGCTCATTACAGTGATGGGCAGAGGTGTGTGTGTGTTACAGTTCAGCTGCTGTGAGTTTCTTGCCTCCTCAGATGCAGTCCAGGTTAGTCATTGTGTTTGGGGTCTCCATGACAGTGAATGATGTGTTGTATGAATGATGCGTACAACGCAAGCCGATGTGGGATTGAACTGCATCTCACAACTGCACATTTTTTGGATGACACCATGCTACAGTGTCAGCTATGTGTGTGTCCATTCTAGTTACCGTCAGGTGTCCACTGTCAATGATGTATGGGTGACATTGTGTCGGCTTGTTGCTATGTGCTAAGTCTACATCTCCCCAATTGTCATCTACAAGACACACCTTCACAGCCAGGTCAGGGGACACCCCAGGGACACTGCATCTCCAGAGGGTGGGAGGATACCTACAGTTCCAATGGCTGTGAGTGTAAATGTGTTTGAGTTGGCCAGTGCGTAGGTGTGACTTGCAGCCAATTCATACATCATGACCATGTGTCAGCCATCTTGCCAAGGCATTTACTTTTGGAGTGACTGGTCCCAAGGGTGCACTTTGTTCTGGCTGAGAAGGTGTGTTTTGAGGCGGCCTTGATGGCATTTTGAGTCATTGCAGGACCTCCTTCACCCAGAGGCCAGGTAATCCCCCATGTGGCATGCTTCCATTGCAGGGAGTCACAATTTACGTTCAGGCTGTCTGGCATTGGTGTCCTGTTGTTTGTTTGAGCTCAAGTCCCAGCAGGGCCTTGTGCTCCCCACAGCAGGGCCTAGTGTCAGCCATCTTGGCAGTGCTTTAGCACTCCCTGTGAGGTGAGCATGGTTCATTGTGAGCTTGCTGGGACATGTGGGTGGGGGACTGGTGGCTGTGACTGCAACTCCCATCATGCTTTTGGCTCCACCCACCTTCCCACAATACCTGAGCTTCCTTCCTGTGACTCTGCTACCATGTGAGTGATTGAGACAGCAATGGCAAGATGACTGACAGTGGTATCCAGTTGTTTGTTTGTGCACAATTTCAAGACAGGGCCTTGTGCTCCCCACAGCGGAGAACATTGTCAGGGTTCTTGGTAGAGACTTTTCACTGACTCTCTTGTGGAGCATGGTCCCAGGTGTGTATTTTGGTGTAGGTGGGAGGGGTGTGTGTGACAGGGGCTGCTGGTAGATGTAGTCAGAGCTGGCAGTCCTCCTCCCCCAGTCCAGACATCCCACCATGCTGCATGCTTCCATTGCAGGGTGTGGAAGTTACCTTTCAGGCTGTCTGGCATTGGTGTCCTGTTGTTTGTTTGGGCCCAAGTCCCAGCAGGGCCTTGTGCTCCACACAGCAGGGCCTAGTGTCAGCCATCTTGGCAGTACTTTTGCACTCCCTGTGAGGTGAGCATGGTTCATTGTGAGCTTGCAGGGACATGTGGGTGGGGGACTGGTGGCTGTGACTGCAACTACCATCATGCTTTCTGCTACATGCACATTCCCATCAGCCCAACCTTCCTTCATTTTGACTGAGCTTTCCTGTGAGGTGGTGTGACGTTGTTGGCGAAATGGATGACTGTGTTTGTTGTGGATTTATGCTAATGCCTTGCAGTATTTGTCGTTAGGTTTGTACATGTTATGTCGTAGTTCCATTTTACTGTGGGATGGCAGGTATTGTGTTTGGGTAACTGACATGCACATCACAGGAGACTTGCCTTTATGTTACTATGGCTTTGCTGGCAGGAATTGGTTTAACAGTCCCCTTGAGAGTGATATATGTGTATTGCCGCACAAAATTGAGTATATTGTTTGGGTACTCACCAGGCTCTGGTATTCCTGTTAATCCATGGATGCTCTCCGGTGGTAGGATGGCCCGCACCTTCTCCTCCCAGGTCCTGAAGTGCGTTGGTCTGGCAGGAGGGCCACCGCCAGTGTCTCTGCTCAAGGTGTGGTCCCTGTTGATGAGCTTCTTGACCCTCCTGCGCACATCATAGTCCCTGCTCTGTATGTCGTCCTTTGTGTGCCGACAAGGAGCTTGTGCGTTGACCTTGTCAACAATCCTCTCCCACATCTTGGTTTTCTGTGACATGGGGGTCTGTTGGACCAATGTGCCAAACAACTGTGGCTCTACCCTGAGTATTTCGTCAATCATGACTTCCAACTCACTATCTGTGAACTTTGGGTTCTTCTTGGGGGGCATGGTGCTGGGTGGTTGTGGGGACTGATGAGAGGGGTGTATGTGTGTGTGGTGGGTGTGAGTTTGTCAGTGAATATGTGATTTAGTTTTTAAGTGGTGCAAATGGTGTAGTTGTTGTGTGTTGTGTGAGTTGTGGTGTGTCTCTGCAATGTGGTGGTGGTGTCTGCTGTCCTATGCCTGTAGTTTGCAAAGGATCATGGTAGGGCTTTCCTGCCATTATATAGGTGGAGTTGTGGGTGTGTCTTTGTTCTTCCATTTTTTTTTTTTTATTTATTAGCTTTGTCTTGTGTTTTTGGGGCATTTTTTGTGACTTTTCTTTTGCTTTTGTTGTGCATGATGGAGACGTTTGTTTGACCATGTCGGACGCTGGATGTGGCTTGCGCGGGCTAACACGAGTCTGTCACACTGACATTCTGCTGTTTTCGATGTTGTCGTACGCGTCGGACGCAGAGGGGTCTGTTATTTGCTAGTCACTATTAGCTGTGCGTCTCGGTTTTCATATTCGTGCTCCGTGCGAGTCGGTCTCAATTCACATGTTTGGCATCGTACTGCGCGGCTCGTGGATCGAGGGTACGTTTCGGTCGCGTCTATTCGTGGTGCGTGTCAGTCGGTAGGATTCCCGGACATTTTACGGGCGACTCACTGATTTTCGTATGGGTCGGTCAATCGGCTCGTGTTCCGTGCGAGTGGGTTGTAATTCACACGCGTTGCATCGTACTGCATGGGTCGTACGGCCCCGGTCCGTGTCGGTCGGTCTCCGTCCCAGGTCCGTGTCGGTCGGTACGTTTTACGGCCAGAATCGGAATCGGCCCTAAGTGATTTGCCCAGAATCACAGGATGTTCAGCGTGATTGCTGAGACTCGAACCCAATTCCCCAGATTGGAGGTCGACCGCCCAAGCCGTTAGGCCAACTCCTCTCCCCAATGACCTGACATGACATACTTATACATTACAACACATACACAACATACATAGGTGTTCCAGATACCCAGCAGTGAAACGTCACTCCATCGGGACTCCACCGCCAAGAGACTGCAAGCCCATTGGGTACTTCGCAATAAGGCGGGCGGGAGACTGTCAACTTGGCGGTGTACTCGGGACCACCGCAGCGTCCGTATGGCGGTAAGACCGCCAAATTCAAAATCAGGCCCTTCATCCTTCTACATCTATGCCTTAATTTCCAGACATAGAGGATAGCATAACAAACAGCAGACTTTGCATACAACATTTTTCGAATGTGTACAATCTTTTTTCCGAATAAGTGTTTCAACAAGATGCTTGTGTTTTCATCATAAGAACTAAATCATTGCTACAGAGATTGCTGATTTTTTAGGATGTAATATATAACTAGTCTCTCTGCATATCTCTTATTCGAGGTGGATACAGGTTATGAAGTAATTAGAAAGGTGGCTATTGATTAATGAATGTTACTGGTAATACATCAAGTATGTATTGTTCTCTAATATTTCAGATCCAGCACATTTTGAAACAAGCCCATATGCAGACAAAGAGCAGGCATGTCACCCTTCATTTTCCTAGGAAGAGCTTGTCAACCCTCAGGCTGCTTACCCTTTGAAGGAGGAGTGGGGAACCAGTTTGAGAATAGCTCAGTCATGATAAAACATGAACAGTACCATTCCAAACATATGACTATCACACCCACCCCTGCATAGGGTGTTGTAGCAATCTTGGAAATGCTTTTCATGTTTTCAGTTTAAATGATATTGACATTTGAAGCAGTATGTATGCAACGGCCACTTCACAAATTAGAAGAGGTGTGAAGAAGAATCAGCCTTCTTTAACTCTACTGATGTTTGAAAAAGTAGAGACGCCGTTTCATAATCAAGGACTGTGGAACCAGGTTAAGTATTACATTTCAGAATCAGATACAGTAGGGATGGGCAAATTAGTTTTAAAGTAAATTAGGATGCACAAGTCTCAGGTGTATGTACGTGATTTAAAAAACCTGACGTTCTACCATAGCCTCCTCAAAATTTGAGGAGCGGGCAAAAAAGAAAGGCTGTCTAAATGACAGTATCATCATGAGATTATGACAAAAAAATATCAATCTTTATTTTCATCTTTGAATTTAGCTTGAAAGCATGCTTAAGGGGCTTGTCAGCTTTGATGGAGAAGCTCACACATTCAATGCATTTATTGTAGTGTTCTTGCTCCAATCTGAGTTTCATGGTTTTGTAAACAAGTACCCGCTATATATTTACAAAATTACATTCTTTCGCTTCCTTAATTCATTGGCGACTATTCACAGACTGCATTTTGTAGTACGTTTAGTAATACTACCCAAATACCACATAATACTATTGACAAACCTACAGATGGAGACCTCCATCTCCCCTAACTTTTCTATTTGGGGATCTTAGCCTGATAGCGTCCTGTTTGGATGAGTTGCATCATTCCTCCCCATACCTCATGGACTCTCTTTTTTTTGTTAAATGTTTTTTAATGAAGAATAAATACATTATGCCAAAACAAATGTCATTAAATTAATTAATCTTTTAAATACAATAAAATTAACACAATAAATCAAATTTAATTAAAAATGAATGGATTACCAAAAAGCATACCAAGGAAATAGTTCTATGAATAGAGATTAAAAAATGAGGGAGGAAAGCAAAAATATGCAAAAGGAGAGAGGAAAAAAACAAAGGAAATAAAAGGTAATGCAGAAGCGGAGAAAAACAGGGAGGATAGTATCAAAAGAGAAATAATTGTAATATATATGAGTACTGAAACCACAGTATCATAAAATAAGACCCCAGAGAAGAAGAATACATAGGGCCTGATTCACAAAGGGCCTCTGCACTTGTGGCAGCCATGGGGGAGTCTTTGCACTCGGGGCAGAATTTCTGCAGTGAGAATTCAAGGAGTGTGGAGACTCCCCCATGTCTGAGGAGATTCAGTCACGAGTGTGGAAGCCCTTTGTGAATCAGGTCCACCATATAAAAAATACCATTAAGTCATAAGTGGCTAAATATAAGTCTTAGATGTATTAAAAAGAGCATTGTGAGATAAATCATTGGTAATTATAGTTTATCACATGTAAAGAGTTAAGATTATATCTATCCCTTCTATGATCATACCATACTAATTTCCACCAAGATTTGAAAAAAATATTATCTTTGGACTTCTAATTAGAAGTAATAATATTCTTAAGTAATAATATTCTTAAATGAATACCATCTTGTAACAATTTGTGGAGTGAAAAGGGTGAGGAAACTTTGGTTTTAACTTTAATTATTTGCCAAACAATCCAAGATTTAGAAATTGCCTGGCATATAAAGAACATATGCAAATAAGTATCAACTTGATAATCACAGCACCAGCATGTGTCTTGCTCAACTACCTTCTTTAAACATGTGAACTGGTGTTTGTGACAAGCTAGCAGAGCAAGAAGTGGAATATATTCTACTCCAAATTTTGCCCCAAGTGGACACAGACCAAGATCATTGTAGATCTAATTCCCAGAGAACCTTATTTTTAGATCTAAGTCTTTTTAGATTGGGTACTCTAGGTATTCATATATTACAACGTCTTTAGTAGGTATATTATTATATGTGTTTTTTGACCTTGATATTTAGAAATCCTTGGAATTTTTAAGTGAAGAAGAAATAGTTCCAAAGTAATGGGGAGAAGGGGCAATCATGACTGGTGCCTAACCTAAGGGGAAAATACTGGTATTGAACTCCATTGACCATTACAGATGATTTAAGTGTGGAATTCAGTCCGAAACTATGACATTGCTACGCTTTCATGAGAACTGCCAATTCATTCTATCAAATGCCTTCTCTGAATTGCAGGTACATAGTTTCCATTTTAGAAGCTTTGTTAATATTATTTAAAAAGGTGAAGGAGTTATCTACTTTAATCCTGTTTCTAACAAAACCCAATTGTTCTATTGCAGCTAATTTAGGCAGTAAATTATCTAATCTAAATACCAAGGCCTTAGCAAATATATTACAATCAGTCTTGATGAGAGAAATAGGTCTATAATTTTTACAGAGTGATACATCTCTTTCTTTATTAGGGATAATCTATAGCATAGCTTCTGCAAAAGAAGAGAAATGATTAATTAGCTGAATGAGCATGGGAAAGAGATGTCTTGAAAATTGCAAGTAAAACTCAGCTGTGAAACCATCTGGACCCAGTGCTTTAACTCTTGGGAACATTTTAAGCGCAGAAAACAATTCTTCGATTTTTAATGAATTCTCATTAGAAGATACATCAGTGTCTCTGAAAAGCTTGTCACACAAGACGTTCACAATAAACTTCACAGGTGTCATCTCTTTTTTAAAGTTCAAATTATTAGCTAAGTAGAGGGGGGCCACCTGGCCCCCCTCCCAGAGCCTTATTTGGCCCTGGAGACCCCATTTCTTGTCTTCCCTTTTTCAAAAGGGGAGGGGACCACGTGGCTCCCCTCTCTGAGCCCTTATAGTCACCGGGGAGCCCACCCATGGGTCAAAAATTACAAATAGGGGATGGAGCCAGTATGGCCTCCCTCCCCAAGTCCCTTTAGGCCCTGGGGACCCCCACCCCCAGTGCCATTTATTTAATTAAAGGGAAGGGGAGCAGCAGATCCACCCTCCCCATACACAATAACTTTGTCTCTGGCAGTGGGCTCCCTGGGGCCTAAAAAAGGTTGGGGAGGAGGCGCACATGCCCCCTCCCATTGATAAAACAAAGCAGCCCCACCTGCCATTTTTTTTCACAATCCCGCATGAGTCCCGCGGCACAGCTGCAATATATGCCGCCTTAATGTGTTTTTGCCCTGGGGGTGTGGTCCCTCTAGGTCCCCCCCATGGGGCATCGGACACCAGGGTATACTTACCCTGACCCATTATATATATATTTATTTACATGTTCAGGTCAAGAACAGGGGAAAAAGTCTCTGAGTCCTGTAATGGCTGCCAAAAGGAACAAATGATGGACGAAATGCTGAACAATGTCAAACGCTCACCCCCAGTACAGAGATCTGGACATAAATCCATTATTATTGTGCTCACCATACCAGTTTGGACCCAGCATTATGCAAATCAGTCATGACCCTGCTCCCCATGGAAACAGTCCAGATCGATCTGCCTGGCAGATGAGAGGGGATACCCCGAAACCGGTTCTAGAATGCTTGTTTCTGGTCCAGGGAGGATCTGCCTCGGCAGTTAGGGCTGGACTGTTCCCATGGGTAGCAGAGTAAGACTGGATTGCTTATGGCTGGGTCCAAACTAGAATGGCATGGCAAGCAAAAAAACTATGGATTTAGGCCCAGATCTCTGTACTTCGGGTGAGTGTTTGACATGTTCATGTATTCCATCCATCAATTTTTCTTTTTGTACTTGTCACCCTAAGTGGGACAGGTATGCCCAGACATGGGTCCAGTGCTCGCCGTGCCACTGGAGTCAAGCTAACCTGGCTGATGAGAGCTGATACCCCAAAACCTGTCCTAGTATGCTTGTTTCCAATCCAGGGAGGATCTGGCTTGACAGTTTGGGCTGGACTTTTTCCATGGAGCAGGGTCAAGAATAATTTGCATATGGCAAAACTGGAATGGCGTGGTGAGCACAATAACGATGGATTTAGGCCCAGATATCTGTACTGGGGGTGAGTGACATTGTTCAGTATTCCGTCCCTCAATTGTTCTTTTTGCTGTAATGCCTGCTAGAAATATTTTTCTCATGTCAATCAGAGCGTTTGCTTCCGCGGGAGTCTGTCTCCCACAGGAGCGAATTGGACCAAGGGGAAAAAAGGATCCCTGGGCCAATCAGAATGCTCTATTTTTTTTAAATTGGCACTCCCTCAAGACTCTCAAGAGACTCTTGCTGACCCACCTGTCCAGAGATGCAAATATTTTTTACCCTTAATTCCTAAAAAACTACTGATTTTAATTACACCAAATCACAAAAATCACAGTCTGTGGACCAATATCTGGCTTCCTACCAAATATTTTGTAGTTCCGTTGAGCAGTTTCTACTGTAGCCCTCCCTAAAGAAGTCTATGGAAAATGCACGGGGATGTTGCATTTTGGGACCCCCCTTTTTCCCTAGACCCCACTTGACAGATCACCCTGAAACTTTCAGTGCACAAACTCGTCAAAAAGTAGCACTTTTTTGGAAAGTTTTATGGAGGTCCTAGAGCACATACGAGCTATAACCAACAAAGATGAAACCTATCCAGTGGTACAACATTTAGCTTCTAGGCACCAAAGTCACAAAAATGTCCTACATTTTTTCTGCATAGATCAAGTCCCCATAACAGAAAGAGTAAGTGATAGAATGAGAGCCCTCAGAAAATTGGAATCTAAATATTTTTTCAGATAAGAACCTGAGTGCCTTTTGGCCTCAATAGCGATGAAGAATTATGGCCCCATAGAGGCTGAAAATAGGATTTTTTTCAAGTATGAAGTACAGTGATTTGACTATCATACGTGGTAAAGATAACTCGTGTCTTTACAAGTAGGCCCCAACAATGGATCATTCAGCACACAGTCACTTTAGAAGCATTATGGAAATATAAAATAGGCCTCTAAATATCACTTATGAGAGTAGAGAAGTTATTGCTCACAGCACTGTTGCAGAATAAAAACACTTTTTAAAACCACAATTGGGTTAAATGGAACACATAGTCACTTTATTCGATATTCTCTAGCACAGCCACTTTCAAGAGACTTCCAAATAGACCAAGATATAAAGTTTTAAATGCATTGGCACATAAATCCATCAATGTGAGTCAGCAGTTACATAGCCTAAAATAGCACTAAGTCACTTTATAAAGCCCATTTCGGGCACAATCTAGGTGCACTATATGGCCAGATTAGCACTATGTCCCTTTTTCAAAGCTCATTCAGGGCATAATTAATGTTTAATACATGGTTTTTATAAGTTAATTATCGTATTACTGATTCCATTTGTATAAACATAATTATTATACTTTTCGTTTGGGAGGTTTTATAAGATTGCCTAAGACAAATGTTTTACAATCTAAAGATGTAATAACAACACTGAGGTATAATACCCACTTCTGTATTGTGTATATGCCCATACAGGGCAAAATCAGTGATATGGTGTTTACATAATTATGGTTGTCAACAATTTTGAGTTTACATTTTTGTAAAGGATTTTTAGAAAATGAATTGTATCAGTATCATTTTATGGATATGCGATATGAGTTTATAGGAACTATAACCCACCTAACTGATGTATTACGGAACGCATTGAATACGATGATAATTACTTGGTTAAAATGGCCTCACCAGTGGTATACATAGAGGATGTAATAACAAATAAAGTCTGTAGTTTGTGGCCACTAGATCCATGCTTCCGTAAAGGGGTTGTTTTGAATAAATTTATGCATGACAACAAAGATGCTGACATTGACAAAGGCCTGTGAGGCCAAAATGCGTCTGTCAGTTTGATGGCGATTTTCAAATAAATGATTTTGAAAAATACTCCAGAGTGTGTGATGATTCGTTTTGGAGGTTTTAAGAATATATATATAGATATAATCCGAATGTAATCAACTCGTATGTTGTTTTTTTCTATGTTTATTACTGTCACGTTGTGTGTGACGCATTATTTTTCCTTAAAATAATTCAACCAAGTGAGTTGGTCATGTGATCAAGACCCGTGGGTGGTCGAAATGCGTTGTTTTTTTGCCGATTAAAAAAATACCTTAGCAACTGATAGCCGGAGTTGCTCATGATTTTCCACCGGATGGGTGGAACCTCTGTATATATGTATATATATCTATATATAGCTCTGGGCTTGTCATTTTGTCCAGAATCGAACTTTTCATACAAACAATCTCGTATTGATATTTACAAATTCAAACAGAAGATTAAACTCAAAAAGTTTTTTCAGTTGAACAAACCATTGAGTACGCCAAACAATGACAATACCACCCAAGACAATCTTCAAGCCAGAGATCTCCTTACTCTACGTGTGTTACAATCATTAGCCAATGAGGATTCAAGCAATGAGGTAACTGATATGGACTCTATGCCAATGGAGGGGATTAATACAGGAATGGCGGCTGCCAGTCCATTTCGTCCCCCTTCCTCTTTCTACCCTGTGATGCCTAAAGACTCTGTGGATGTGTTCTGTGAGATGGTTATTGAAGACCTAAAAAAACTTAACATCTCTGTTAACTCTCAGCGCCAACAGCGGAGTTACCGCGTGAAAAGTTATTGGGCATTGATGAAACAACTACGTGAAAAGAATGAAATTGTTGTTATGAGTGCAGACAAGGGTGGCAACATAGTATTATGGCCGGAGTCCGACTACCTTCTAGAAGCTCAGCGCCATCTCTCTGATTCTAGCTGTTATTCAAAAGTTGGTCGTGAACATTTGATTCAGGTGAAAGACACTGTAATTAAACATCTACAACAATGGAAAAGACAGGGTCTATTATCAAAAAATGAATTTTTATTTTTGAAAAATGATTTTCCCACAACACCCATCCTGTACTTTATTCCCAAAGTGCATAAGGGCATATCCCCTGTCCCTGGCAGACCAATTATCTCAGCCAGAAACAATGTTTTAGAGGCTATGTCAAAGTATGTAGATTATTTTCTTCAGCCACATATGACAAATCTGCCCTCCTTCATAAAAGACACGGGAGATTTTTTGAAAAAAATTAATGAAGTTGAGTGGCGGTCTGGCAATGTTTTAATAACCATGGATATAACCTCGTTATATACGAACATCCACCACGTACATGGTTTGGAAGCAGTAAGACATTTTCTAAACAATCGTGCAATATATCTACATGACCATAATTGTATGTTGCTTCAAATGATAGATCTGTGCCTCAACAACAATCTATTTTTGTTCAATAAGACTCTGTATAAACAACTAAGAGGGGTTGCAATGGGGGCGTGCTTTTCTCCTACCTATGCCTGCCTTCTGGTAGGTTGGTGGGAGGAGTACATCCTCAAAGTAACTCAAAAAGAGCTCTGGGACACCCACAGAAAATATTATGGCAGATACATTGATGATGTATCTATTGTATGGGAGGGCACAGAACAAGCAGCTGCCCAATTTGTAACATCCATCAACGACAATTCGATGAACTTACAGTTTACTGCCACTCTTAGCACACAAAGGGTAGAATTTTTAGATGTAGAGGTATATATCTGTGACAATCAGATTCAAACAAAACTCCACAGAAAAACTACCGCAGGTAACTCTACACTACACGCCACCAGTGCCCATCCTTCCCATCTCATTCACAGCATACCGTATGGCGAATTTCTTCGCATACGACGTATATGCAGTCTAGAGTCTGACCTAGAACATTGTCAAAAAGAGGCTCTTGATCGGTTTTTGGCCCGTGGGTACAAACTTTGTAATTTGCAGTTGGCCTTGGATAAGGCCAATTCTCGTCCACGTGCACTTTGCCTTAAAACTAGAAAAGAACACAATGCAGAAACATTGATTGAATCCACACCAGATGATACTCAATCCATCAGATTAATTACCACCTACTGCAAACAAGAAAAGAGCATTCGAAAAATTGTTTACAAACATTGGCCTATCGTTTTAACTGATTTAACGTTGACATTTCTGTTACCTAACCTCCCTGCCATCCCATTCAGGAGGGCACCCTCGATGAGGGATGCCTTGGTTAAATCCAGCCCAAAATTAACAGTTAAAACCACCTGGCTGTCCAAATCTGGCTTTTTTAAATGCTCTTCGTGTCGGGCGTGTAAGTTTGGAGTCAACCTATCCGAGTATCGCACAGCTTTCAGTGACATCCCAGTCCCAATAAGAGATCCCTATACTTGTCGGACGGAATATGCTGTGTATCTGCTTGAATGTACGTGTCATCTTAAGTACAAAACTGCCAGTATTCAATCGGATATTTCAGCACTTGCATGCAATTGTCAATTCGGACTCCAACTACCCAGTTGCCCGACACTTTAAAGCCATACATGACAATAAAGTCAGTGATTTACAATACTCCGTGATTGGGGCAGTCCCTACCTCCATTCGGGGTGGTAACAGGGAGAGGAAATTGCGACAGTTAGAGTCTTCCTTTATTTTAACCCTTGATACAAGAATGCCGAACGGTTTGAACACCAGCGAGGACCTACACAACTTTTTATAATCTAGTCAGTAGTAGGGTCCTCCAGGAGTAATGGCAGAGTCTTGTAACATGCATAGGGGTTTGAACTCACTGTCCTTTCCTGCATATTTTCCGATAGACCAGTGTTTGCCTATTGTTCTGACATTTTACCTTTTGCAATCATGAATTTTTATAGCAATATTTGCACTGATATCATGTGTACTGTACCAAAGAGGGCAGTGGCAATTTAAGCACTAGCACTTTAATTACAAACCTACGGATATTGCTGTAGATAGTACCATTTGCGACCTCTTGCACAGCCCCACTACTGTTTGTTTTATTGGTGTTCATTTGGGGTTTTATATTTAGTTTGTCTGATAGCACTTTTGCACTGTTTTGCACATTTTTTAAAGGAGCGTTGTTTTATCTATATGACGCCTTTTTATGATTCCGTATTTATAACAACTTTAAAATGCACACTTTTTTTAATATATAAGCCATGTCTGGTATCTATTTACTGTTTTAAAATAATGAGAATTGCTTTTAGAATGAATGGTTTTAGATGACATTTGCGGTAGATCAACTGTGATATTATTTTGGCACTACTGATTAGGCACTTGCCATGATTTTTGCTAATGTATGCTTATCTCATGTTATTTATATTAGCCTGTAGAGAACTGCTTATCACTCCATTGATGAGAGAGGGGGAAAAAGGGAACTCATTATTTAAATTGATATCTAAATCATGAATTGGAGTTTTTGCATTTCTAATAGTACAATGGCTATACATGCATTACAAGCGATAACGATGTGGAAAAAGGCTTTCTTCTAATTACTTGCTCCTTGATAAGTATGTTGTCTATGTTTGCTTTCACTGATTTACCAATCCCCTAATTTGATTGGTTGCACTAAGTTCAAATGTGGTGACCCGTCACCAGCGCGTCAGGTGATCAAGATCGCTGTGGCGATCGAAACGCGTCTGGGGCGGACACTTGTGTGTACCATTTGGGTGTATATGGAATAAAACTATGGAACTGTGAACCCGCGTCTCTAGAACCTCTTTGAACTACGTCGGTGGTCCGTACCTGTGGTGTTTTGCCTCTGGGCTGCAATCAGAGGGACAGGATCTTGGTTGTATATCTATATATATATCCATATATATATAGATATATATATAGATATATATATATAGATATATCTATATATATATATTGCCAAGAATCCTCCACGCGTATTTGAAGTATACTCAGACGCTCCTGTATGCCAAATAATTCAATTTAATGACTTCTCCGACGTGTTTCGGCATTATGCCTTGTTTACGGTTGCCAGAAGGTAGTTATAGTTAGGACCTAATTTCCATGGGAAAAGCATTTTTTGACTTGCCTATATCTTTGGTGCCGTTTGACAAATCTTTCTCCAAAAAAGTGTCATAGTAAGTTCTGTTGTTCATGGAAAGTTCTGGGATGATCCGTTAAGTGGGGGCTGAGAAAAAAGGGGTTAAAAAAAGTGTGTTTTCCCATTTTAATTCCCATAGGAACGCATTGTCAAACCTAAAGCCCGAACTGCTGGACAGAATGACACCAAATTTGGCAGAAAGGAAATCCCTTCAGTAGTTTTTCAGAAATGTAAGTTGAAAATTATAGTGATATCTCTGGTCACGAAGCCCTCGTGAAAAAAGATGAACTTGTGCAGGGAAATTCACAGCTCTGATTGGCTGCCAACACTTCAACCAGCTGCATGTTAGCAGCTCCCTGGGTCTCAAATCAGTGCTGGATCCCGCAGGAGGTGGGGAGCCAGCAGGCACTGCAGGGCCTTCAGGCTCCCCCCCGCGGTCCCATTGGTGAGTGGGTGCCCTGGAGGCACCCACTTTAAATGGGCAGGCCCCGGGCCCAATTCAGCCCAGGGAGGGGGGCCGTGCAACCACTCTCCCCGATCTGTAAAAGGCCGGGCCCTGGGGGATGGGGTCCATGGGGCCAAAATCGGCATAGGAGGGGGGCCGCGTGGCCCCCCCTTTCCCTTTAGGGAAAAAAACATATTAAAAAATATTTTTTATGAAGATTGGTCAAACGATGTTAAAGTTATAGCCAAGTCAAAAAATGCTCTTCTTAAGGAAACTAGTTCCTAACTATAACTACCTACTGGTGACCGTCAGCAGGTAATATATATATATAGATATGAGACCTTATTCCATATTTCTAATACGAAGCTTTAGCCTTGACTTTTGCTGTATTTGCACATTTTAAGATGGTGCTTATCAAAATCATTTATGAAGGCTTGCACTTTTGTTATGTATTTGTAAGGTACTTTATTTACTAAAGCACTGTGCACTTTATGACTCTGGCATTAGCCATACGAATATTATTCACAGCTTCTATGCCATTGAAAATGAAAAGGTTGAATTAACAGATACTATGAAATTGTTTTTAGGATCATGTATGTTATGCCATTAGTCAAAACTCCGAACCAGAATAAAGTCAATATTGGTTTTATTGAATCAACTAGTATATGGGTATTTTGATAATTGTGTCATAATTTTTTGAAAATATTGATGCCTTTAAGTATTGTTATACAACATCTGGTATTCCAATATGGAGGCACTTGCCATGTGATGCACACACCAGAGTACCTTATTTTCCGAAGCGATAAGGCTATTGGAACACTTGATGTAAAGTATCTTTGGAGTTTGTATGGCAAACAAAAGATTTGACTTTAGTGGTATCTTAATATAAATGTCACCACATTTACTGTTTCTAATGCGAGGCATTTGCCTTGAGCTTTGTTATACTTGCACATTTCAAGATGGCGCTGATCAAAATCATTTGTGTAGGCTTGCACTTTTGTTCTGTATTTGCCCTTCTTTAATGTTGTTGAAAAGCAAAAAACTTTTAAACTTGATTGTACACGTCACAATTCATCATGAACAAGGCTGCAGTTGTCAGCTGAAACGCTAGATGATGGCATTTCCTTGATCAGATGAATTAACAATAATAATTAAAAAAAAAAATTCAACCACCTCGAATGGAGTGCCATTCCTATGTCTCTACCTGGATGTTCTTCTTTTGATATATATACAAATCTAGTCCTCTGAACATGATATGCAATGGAATGGCAATCCAGGTAGCTGATTTAAAGTAACATTTTATTCCAGTTTAGAGGACAAACATAAAAAAGCGTCAGACGGGTTTTGGCGATTAGCCTTTTGTCACGACGCCCTGGCACAGTCAGCATTACACATATAATGGGATACAAATAGGAAACTGAAGAAGGACAATGCAAATCTTTGTTAATCCGTGTCCATCTTATAACATGCTTTTTATCTCTATTTACAACAATTTGGCATTTCCCTATTGGGTGCAAATATTAAATTATAGGCACATACACTGTGTAACCTTTCACACATCATGTATAAAGTTAACAAAAATAAAGTAACTTAGAATTAAAAAATAAATATAAAATACAGAAATACATAAAAATGTGTAAATAAAGACCTATGTATTTCTGCCCAATTGGGCTTGCATTTTAGGTATTAGATATCAAATTCATAAACATTCCTCATCCCGCCCAATTGGGCATATATGTGAGGCTGTAGAATATAAACCTTAGTAGAAATATAAGCACTATTGTTGCCATACGATCAGTTTCAAACCCAGGTTATTCAATAGTGGTACTAGAAACTCCATTGTGCCCCGTTGGGCAGCAAGTTGACATAAATTGTGACTAGTACAAACATCATACTAAAAAATAAGCAAAAAGCAAATTTAAATAAAATTAGATATCTTAACTCTTTTGCATTCAAATGACACCAATCTTGTGCAGCCGAAAAAATCCACACCCCAAAACATTGTTTTCGCGAATACTGGCCCTGTAAACAAACATAAATCAATTTTAGATTATTGAATAATAAATAAATGGCATACATGCTAAACATTTTGAAACATATTCCTTAATGTATGCTCTCACTGTGCAAAATTAAAAACCATATTGATATCTAAGAGGTCAAAGGCAAACGTAACATCCACTTTGCTAATCACAACAAGATGGTAATGGAAATGATCAGACTATGCGTAACGCAAAACGTATTCATGTTTGGAGAGGAAATTTACCAGCAAAGAAACGGAACCGCAATGGGCATTTCTTTCAGTCCCAGTTATGCGTGTCTAACTATGGGTTGGTGGGAGCAAAAATTGGCATGGCACCCTGAAAATGATAGGTTTGTGAATAAAACCATAATGTGGTTGAGATACATAGACGATCTCTTCATAATATGGGATGGTTCCAATGAAGAGTTTGAAGAATATTTCCAAATTCTGAATAAAACCAACACCAGCCTACATTTCACATATACAATCAGTAACAACCGGGTGGTCTTTCTGGATACAGAAATCTATATCCTTGAAAATAAAGTACATACTACATTACATCGTAAATCCACTGCAAGCAATGCAACACTCCATGCGGTGAGTTTCCATCAAGCCACACTAATCAACAACATCCCATATGGTGAATTCTTGAGGATACGTCGGATATGTTACCAAGAGGAGGAATGGCAGAAACATAGTCAACAAACTGTCAGTCATTTCAAAAAAAGAAAGTACAATAAAGAAGTCATAGCTTCCTGCCTACAAATGACATCCACTCAAACAAAATCAGAAATAATAAAAGAACACAATAAAGAGCGAACTGCAGATTTAAATTAAGACAAAATTCGTCTAATTACAACATTCTCTACTGAATCGAAACAAATTTCAAACATTCTACGAAAAAATTGGAACATATTGCATTTAGATACAACAATTGTGGGGAACCATCCAAGCATTACCTTCAGGAGAGCAAAAAACCTGAAGGATGAACTGGTCCACAGCCACTTTAAAGTAAAAAAACAAGACACGTGGCTGAAAGCAAAGGGGTTCTATAAATGTTCCAACTGCAAAGTGTGTCAGATTGCGCAAAACACTAAAGAGATCGCATGACAAATAAAACAAGCATTGGCAATGCCAATCGGTCTCGCCATTAGGATCTTATATGTATTTAGGTATGCAGCACATTAGCCTGGGTGCTGAAACATCTACTGTTCTTTAACATGTTCCACACTAGAGCCGCAAGTTTTTGTCTGGGTGCTTATATGCTCCCCAGCAGCTGTACCCCCACTGTGCATCTGTGAACGGACTGTAACAGTGAGCTACTGTCTCAGCCAGATTATCACTGTAAATGTTAAACAGCATACCAACTACCAACACTGGACAGCAGTATTAAATATGAGCTAAGGATACATAAGTCTGTTACTGTCACTATCCCAGTTAATAGCCCATTCATCAACATGCCGGGGTCAAAATTGAAATACCAACTGAACTACTGCCATAATATGGCAGGGTGATGCAGTATGTCTTATTAATGATCAAATATGCCAGGGTGCTTATAATATAAAAGCAGGGCCCTACTATCACAGTTTGATGTACGTACCCTGATGCAGTGTGCCAAATAACCATGGGTACTAATTAAATTAATGATTGCCCTCCTCGAAGACATCAGTCTGTCGATTGTGCTGCTCAGACATATTGTCATGATGTCAGTTTCCAGATTACCCCTGAGAAGCCCTCATTATTAAAATGAGGTGTCCGCAATGACTTTAAAGCACACATTAATGCTGGTTTCCTTTTCCCAAGCAGGAAGACGCACCCAGTGGCTCGTGTCTGCACACCTCCAACTTTGTCCCAAGCACACGTAGATGCCCTTGAAAACGCCTATGCGGGCCAGCACCTATAAGCACACACCCACACAAGCGCCTCAATAACCGGTAGTAGTTTAGGATTTTTAAATGTATGTTTGCATTTTTTTTATAGCGCAAACTTAGATATACAGTACCTTTCATCTGCTATAAACATTTTTGAAAAATGTAAGAAGGATGCCTTCTGTTATAGAGCATTATTTTCAACTTAATGGCAACTCCATTTAGGTTTTTTTTTTTTTTTTTACAAATAATGTATTTGAAATGAGCATGCGGAATTTAAAGCGCTTTAATACACAGTAGCGCGCTTACTGTGTGTGTTCTATTTCACGGAGGAAAAATAAAAGCCATAGCTGCCTATTTCAAGTAAATAAAATGTAAGAATTACTTAAATATAACATACATAACGAGGAAGTCGGCAAAGAAAATAAATACTAAGAAACAATGCAAAACAGGATGACAGATTGCTAATATATATTTTTTTCAGGAAGACTGTCCAGCCTGCTAAAGGGTACAGTAAACATGTCATCCACAATTATAAAAGAGCTGAAGTCAGGAATTGCTATGAAATGATTAGAAAGCAAAAAATTAGCGAATAAAGGAAGTACCTTGTAGTAAGCCATCTCGGCTTGAAAGACAGCGTTAATTTCAGATGGCTGCAAACAGAAGCTACTTTATTTTTTTTGTATTGGTGAGGAATGTTATGAGAGAGCTGAGGATGGTGTGGCGGGGTTACGTGAGGGAAGTTAGATGAAGGTAATACCTTGATACTACAACTTCAACGGTGGCCGCGGTCTGGTCAGGAGTCGCGCGGCATTCTTGAGGCTCAGCTGCAGGAACTCTCATGTGGGATGATCGGTTTAGGAGGCTGCATACATTACTGGCACTACCTCAGAGCTGCATACAACACTCGTAGCGGTGCTGCAGGTAGTACAGTGGTGGGACCGGTCTTCAGACTTCTGAGCATACCTGACGCCAACTTGTGCCGCCTGCGGCCCGCCTTTACGTGTCCTGTCTCAGCTGTGTACAGCCATTGGGAACATCTTTTCTGTCAATCTTGTGACCTTAGGTCACGGATCAGAATGTTGGGACCGGGTAAAATGTATCCAGAGCGGAGCGCAGAGCGAACAGGAGTTGCCAGGCTTTGCTCAGACACTGCAAATTGATATACTACAGCGCTTCAGCTTGACACTGAAGAAGCGCTATAATGCGTGATAATTATATGTTTACGGTGACTTTGGCACTGAAGCGATTGTAGAACAGGGAGTGAGCCTGGCTTAAAGTCTCCACAACCGCCCAAGTAATTATTTACCTGTAGGGCTTCCGGTTGCCTTCTGAGCCTTCGGTCCACGGTTGCCGCTGGACTTTACACGTCTCTCAGAGGGCACAGGCCGCCCGGCTGCGGCAGGATGAAATTCCTGCAAGTGCCGAAGGGGCAGCGAGTCGTGAACAGCTCCATGGGTAGAGCAGTTGGTACAGTACTCCACTCCATAGGTAAAGAGCAGTGGTAAACAAGCGGGAGCATGCCATTGCGGCGCTGCGGGAGGCACTGCAGTCTGTTGCCGAACAGGGAGGGTTGTGACCCGCGGTCACCAAAAGCACGTCCATGGCCCATGAGCTGGAAGACAACAGACAGCGGGAGGCGGGCGGGCGGGAACAAAAGGAACGCGGACATCGGGAGGGGGCGGGAACAGGAAAGTAAACGGAGCAGCGCTAGCGTGCTGCTTCTGGAGCAACCGAGGGTTCTTCTCCGGTGCAAGTCAAAATGACTGCGCACTACTTTAAAACAAGCATTTGCAATGCAGTACGACTCGCATTTACGCGAGAAGTATTGCATTAAAAATGTGAGTGCGCACAAACGGGAGTGGGGGGGTGAGGGGTTGGCGAAAAATCACAGGCTGCGTAAGGGGGTGGGGGGACACAGGGAAAAAAATAATGTTGAGTAAGGGGTCAATAGCCTCGGATGTGTACAAATTACGCCATGGACGTTAGGAGGAGGGACTAACAAGGGAAAAACCAATCAGCAAGCAGCATTTAGGATGGCAGCTAAACAAAAAAATGGGCGGAGAGTGGGCGGAGCTTACGCGCAGCTTCCCCGCTAAAGTATATACAATATGCCTCGCAAAGCGAGCAGCGCATGCGCGCTGCAACGCTAGGCGAGACCTAAAGATGTGGAAAATCAATCAACTAACCACCTGCAAAAGTCAGTATGTAATTTACATAATTGAGTGCCCCTGCATGCTCAAATACGTGGGGAGTACGATCTGCGAACTTAAGAAGCGCATACTAGAACATGTAAGGGCAACGATCAATACGGATCGAAGCAACGCAGTTACCAAACACATGGAAACAAGCCATGGTGGAGATTGGAAGCAATTAAAATTTTACACAGTGGAGATGGTGGACCGCTATGTGAGAGGTGGTGACAGGGAACGAATTTTAAAACAGAAAGAATCACGCCATATTTTGGCTTTCCGATCGTTAAATCCCAATGGTTTGAACCAAGATGAAGAGATGCATTCACATTTATAATGAGAGACACTACCCCTGTATATGTGAGTGTGTATATACAAAATCTGACTTTTTGCCTCCCTGATACATTGGTTTTTAATGTGCACTCACCAAATTCATGTGTGATTTGCATTATGACAAAAGAAGAGTTTTTTATGTGTTCCAGGGTTAAACTAAAACTGGTTGTTATAGACAGGGTATAACCAATTCATAATACCTAAAACTTAGAGGTTTGTGCGCAATATATAAAATATAAAATGTGTTGTAAACAGTTGATGTACACAAACACAAAATAAGCCCACGGGAGGGCAGGACTTGTATGTCAGTTTGTATGATATGGGATTGTTCATTAGCAATCAACAATGTTTTACAACGGAATTGCAATCGAACTGGTGGAGGGATTAATAAATTCATTGAATATAAGAGGTTGAGCCCATGACCAGGCATTTAATTTGCAATGCCAACTAAAATTATTTGAGCTTTTACATACGTATATAAAGCTGTGCCATATGCAAATCGATCCGTCCTGGACCAGATAATTGTTAAAGTTTTTACTTTCACACATATTATTATGATCAATTTTGTTTATTCACATATTTCACTCACAAACACTTTCGCGGAAATCTGTAATCTGCGCACTTGGATGCCTTTAATCATACACACTACAATTACCACAATGCAAAGCACAAGATGAGGAGGATGTGATGTAATGAATCCTGTTTAGCATATAACACGAATAGGATTTTTGCGCTTTGTTAAACCCGTGATCAAGGTCTTGGATAGACCGAAACGCGCTGGGCTGCTTTGTTTGTCCGTAAAATGTTGCTGCCAATGAATTAAAAGAATTGGAGAAAAACTATGCCCGTGAGTGCGAGTGGATTTTTTTCCAAGGAAATAACGTGCTGATACTCTAAACGGCTGGGCTACATATATATGCTAAAGGTTTGGTCATGACCAAATAACAGCAGGCACTCCTTGAATCGGTAGGATTTTTGTTTGTATATATATATATATATATTCTTTGATAAAGGATCTGGCCAAAACGCATCAGTGTGTTTCTGAAAAATAAAAGCTTCTTGAATCACTTATTGTGGTACCTGCTGCAAGCGGCGGAGTGGGTTGGAAAAAAAGCTGTTTGCGATAATTTTCAGTCCCGGGTGTTTGTCTGCGCTGTGAAATTATCGTGAACGGCACCATGCACAGCGCAAGCGGGTGCTGCTCCCTTTCTGCCCCTTGAGTAGATTTTCTACCCGAGCAGCAGCTTTCTCAACGTGAACAGACGGTTTCTCAACGCAAGCGGTCGCGAGAATTTGCAGCCACTCGCATTGAGAAATCCGACCGCCCACGTTGAGAAATCTCGCCTGGCGGTTGATTTCCCTCACTCGCCAACTTGGCATTGACAAGCACGAATGAGGAAAAATCTCACTGGGGGGTGGATTTTTATCGCTCGTGCTCACCAGCTTGATGTTAACAACACATTTAAGAAAACTACAATTTCAAAAAATAACTTTCAACATCTGTACTTGGAAATAGACCATAACTACAAAACATCCATCAACCTACCCATTCTTACTCAAACTCAACAGGAATCAAAAACTGCTCCAAAACTTGTGCAATGCACACTCTGTGAAAAGACCCACTCTAGAGGGACGAACAAAAAATATTCATGTGGGATGACGTCCATGGTCTATCATCTTAAAACCTAACATAGAAAACATCTCTAACTGGCAATCAAGTAGAGGGAAGCTGGAGGACCATATACATCAGTGGCACCAGCAACAATTCCCACCCAGAATGTCCATTGAGAGGTGCAGACTACTGTAACAGGGTTGCATGATAGAGACACAACTGGATAAACCACGTGTGTCTCTACCACGCAGCCTAAACCAGGAATGCGTCTTAACCATGCAGTCCTTTACCACGCATGCCTTTACCACGTAATTTTGTGATTAAGGCATGAATGGTAAAGGGGTATGCATGGCTAAGGTTGGGACAACCCTCCTTAAATTAGATACTCCCCGCCCCCTCCCTGCTGTGAGGTCCAAATACCCCTCCCAACTCCCATGCTGTCCCTAACCCTTAAATACTACCTCAACACCCTCCCACTACCTTGCAGTGTCCCTACAAATACCCCACCCCTTCCACTGCCCTTAGGCCTAAAACCCAAACTTCTATTTTGAAAACCTACCCTAACGTACCCCCAAGTCCTAAAAACTTGTGCCCTTCCCTAAGTCCTAAAAACTACCCTGACTACCCATTCCCCTCCCCCTGCCCTGGGGCCTAAAACCCTGTCCCCTAACAAATGATAAATATTATGACCCCCTCCCACCCATGCTCTGTCCCTAAAACTACCCCAACCCCTTTCACTGCCCTTAGGCCTAATACCCTAAACCCTAATATAAAAAACTACCCCGACCCTCCCCCAGCCCTGAAAACTACTCCGACCCTCCCCCAGCCCTTAAAACTACCCCAAACCCCCCAGCCCTGAAAACTACCTGACCCCCAGCCCTAAAACTACCTCGACCCCACGCCCTGAAAACTAGCCCTGACCTCCCCAGCCCTGAAAACTACCTCCGACCCCACTCCCCACCCTGAAAACTAGCCCCAACACCCCCAGCCCTGAAAACTACCTCCGACCCCCCAGATCTGAAAACTAGCCCGGACCCCCATCCCTGAAAACTACCTCTGACCTCCCCAGCCCTGAAAACTAGCCCCAAACCTCCCCAGCCCAGAAAACTACCTCCGATCCCCCAGTCCTAAAAACTAGCCCCGAACCCCCAGCCCAGAAAACTACCCTGACCCCCCAGCCCAGAAAACTACCCCGACCCACCAGCCCAGAAAACGACCCCGATCCCAAACCCAGCCCAGAAAACTACCCCAGACCCCCGCCAGAAACTACCCATGACCCACCCTCCCAACCAAGAAAACTCCCCGACCCCCCAGCCCAGAAAACTACCTCCAGCCCAGAAAACTACAGCCCAGCCCCACTTACCTCACCGCAGATCTCTTCCTGGTGAGGTCTTCCTGCTTCCGTCCCCAGTAGCCAGCAGCTAGACCATGCACTGCCTTAACCGTGCATATGTGTGGTTAAGGCATATGCGTGGTTAAGGCAAGCATGGTTTAGCTTGCATAGTCACAACACACGTGATTAAGGCCGCGGTGTTCCGACTCTTTCCCCTGCAACAGATATGTCTCCAGAGTTTTCAAGAATGGCTACGTACAAAACCATAAAAAAATGTTTTTCAAAAACAAAACAGAAAATCATGTTACTGAGAAATAAAGGAATATCATTGGATAATACACTTTTCAACTAAAAAAAATAAAAAGAACATGCCCATTTATCTATCTTGAACATTATTTAAGAGGAGCTCATAGTGAGCAGATTTGCACAATGCACGATATGTCACAAGACATTGTCAAGTGGTAGAAATAAAAAATATTTTTCCAAGACTACATCCATGCTTCACCATCTAAAAACATACCAAAGCAATACTATAAAAGCAGCAAGAAGGAAACGCAAGGCTGAAGGACCTGAACTTCAATACCAGCCACAACAACACTGGGGCAGAGAGTCCCTTCAGAGGTCCAATCTCAACTTCCAGATTTGACTCCATAATTTTCCTGGATGGCAGCATACTGCATGGATTGTGGAGTTGTAGTGAATGCTAGAGAGCAGTCCATAAGAGCCCTTCTCAATGCTGCAAAGAATCATAGATTGAATTTTCTTTTGGGCCCTTCATAGTTTTTCTACATTTACAGGCATTTTATAATCTTACAAAATGGGTATCTAATATCTATGTGTTGTTCACTTTATTATCTTCTAATTTATTGTAACACTACTTATATATAACTTGCCATATAGACAAGTCAAAGCATTCCTCTACAATAAATACAAAGCTAACTTTTGCCATTTATCATTATTTACTTTTTCACTTTTGAAATACAAGTCAACAGTCTGTGTTTAAATCTTCTAGTGAGTACGTCGACAACATATACAAACATACTCTGGATTTTTAGACCACACTGTGTTAAATTTCGTAATCTCTTCTTCAAACCTATCAACTGTAATATCTGTGTCCTGTTCTACAACTCGTACTCTTAGCAACTCTTCATTTTCCCTAGAATGCTGCTGAGGACCAAACAAAACGAAACTGCACATTCATCACAAACCTTTTCTACATCTGCCACAGTACCATACAAAAGTGCTCTGTTTATTTCTCCTAAACATAAAGCAGGAGTTTTCACATAGTACAGCCTCCTAGCTAAAGTTTGCATTGTTGAGTTGTGTACAATTAACATCCTGAAATGATGAAAGGTGCTTTGGCACACTTTGTTTGATAAACAAGCTAGCGAGTGTCCCTGCAAATTTGTATGCTTTCTAATCTTGCAAGGATCCAATCCTTCCAAGTGCCGAATCTCCGCACTCAGGGCAGTACCTCCACACTATCGGGCATAGCACAACATAGTAAAAGAAGAGGGCATTCATTAGTGTATAACCCAACACATATGCCTAGATACACACATCATGAGATCCATGACATCAAGTTGTACACCAACGTAGCACAAAATACCTCACATAAAATAGAAAAGAGTTACATGTAGGCACTGGGATATATGTGTATGTGTAGGGACTGTATTGGAGATGTAGATACGATGGCAAAAACACACATCACTACAACAGTGTAGAAATATCATGTAAGGAACAATACCAGAAGCCTATTCACTTGGCCCTTCAAGGGGCAAACGGGGCATCACAAGTTTGGATTATATAACATCCCTACTACAGTTGCACATTTAACTATTAGTTATGTGTCATGTAATGTCTGCCATAAACAGCCCAAATGTGAATGGAATATTCAAGTCAAAACCTCTGTGCAAACCTTAGATTTCTAAGTTTTCCTCAAGCACACCACACACACCTGTGTCAGTGCTTACCATTCCCCCACCCAGCTCCAGCTGAAAGTCATTAGCCCCACAGGCAGTCCCAGCATGGCTTAATAAATAAAATCAGAGCTGCTACACACAAACCTTTCAGACCTTACAACATGTTGAATGTGTTTGTTGGTTTGCCCCTTGTGATGCAGCAGAATGATTTGTGGAAGAGAACATAGAGGAACTTCAGACAAAGGATCAACCTCTTTGGGATGTCCAGTCAAGATGTTAGCTCCAGATTCGGTTTTCCCCCTGATATCATCTTGGACATGGTTACTGAGTGGGAGTAGAATCTTGTCTCTGAGACATGGCGCTTCCACGACAACACAGCCTATGTCAATATCCCAGCAGCTCTCCATTTCTTTGATACTGGGTCTTTCCAGAAGGTGTCCAGTGACATCATGGGCATTTCTAAGGCAAACCAGTTCCGATGCTTGCATCAGGTTCTGAGCTGCATCAATAGGAGAGTGCAACTCTACATACGTATGTCATTTACAATGACAGGAAAGCAAAGGGTTTCTACCTCTATTTCCGCTTCCACGTGTGAGAGGTGCAATTGATTGAACTCGTGTGGCACTTCAGCCACACTGCACACATCTTCCGCAACAGACACACCTGGCACTTCATCAGCGTGCAGGGAGTGTGTGATGCCAGTGGCTGCTTTATGGATGTGCATGCAGTGTTCCCAGGCAGCACATATGACAGCTACATATTTTGCAGGACACCTCTTGCCCAGCAGTTAGAAGTGGGAGATTTTGGCAACATGTGGCTTCTGAGTAAGAACTCAAGCACCAGACAAGTCTGATATGTAGAAATTTTGTTTTAATATACACAGCCATTATAAATGAAATATTCTTGTGCCACATACATGATCCCAACTGACATTGTATGTACCATTTCATATATTATGAATTCTACAGATGCAAGAGGGACATGTACAAATATGTCCTCTATTTCCTCCTCAGGTAATGCTGGATATGCCCTCTCCCCTCATCTCCTCACACCATACAGAAGTGCAATCACTGTAGCTTAGCATAGGTAAAATAAGACATACATACATACAAACGACATCATGGAGCGCACTTTTGGTCTCCTAAAGTCACGATTCAGATGTATTGACCATGCAAGGGGGTGCTGCTGTACTCCCCTGAAGCTGTTTGCAAGATAATAGTAGCCTGTTGTGTTTTGCAAAATATTGCACTATGTCATGGCTTGCACATACCGCTGAACCCCCACTTAAGTATGAATCCAGGGAATCAGACCATTGTACAAAACAGAAAGCAGGGTATGCAAGTGCGTGACCAGCTGGTTGCTAATATTTTTCTCATCAGCAACCGGTTGTGTTACGGCCTTTATGTGGTTTCACAGTCTATTGTCAATGATGATGGTGGACATTTAACACTGTCCATAAATTCCATCCTGAGACTATTCTGTAAGCCATCCATAACATATGTAAACAACAGCTGTTGTCAAGAGCCAAAAGATAGGCCATGCAACACATTTCTTGCACTTGTTAATGATTTGTGTGGACAACGTCTCAAAGGACTCCTGCCATCCTTCTGCTCTCAAACTTGCCCCCAACATGACTGAGGGACTTGAGGACAAAGGCACCCTCTTTCAGTGGGACTGAATTGAACATCCTAACTGAGGGGGTGTTTGATAAGTATCCTCAGCTTTGTGGGGTCCTGATGACCAGCTGAATAATGCTGCTCGCACTCAAATCTGGTGAGATATTGCTATGCACTGCAGTGCTGTGGGTGTGTATCAGCGATGGGGCAAGATGTGCCATGAGCGCTGAGAGGACCTGAGACGCTGGGCCAGGATTAAGGCCCAGGACATCATGGGCATGTCTTCCTAGCCCAATTCACAATGGCCCCCCATGAGCCCACTCTACAGGAGGGCCCCAAAAACAGCTTGGCCGACCTCCATGCTCAGCTGGAGGAGTTTGAGCAGCAGAGACCTGGTAAGCGCATGAGCTGCATTATGTTTCTTGAAATATGATGTGAGCGGTGAGAGACATGTACCATCATGTGTCTTTTGTCACCTTTCACCTTATCAAAGTAATGGCTGCAGTACTCATAAGGTCTATCCATCATTGGAGCTATTGGAATTTGTAGTGTTTCTAAACACAACTCGGTAAATTACCTTTGCATTTGTATTTCTGTGGAAAAATGCACTTACAGAGTCATGACTAATGAACTAAATGAACTAAGGGCCTTATAGCTTTTGTATGCTATGATGAATGAATGGGTTGGACAATGTCTATTGTTGGTACGTGAGGGTTTGAGTGTTGTTTTTTGTATCATGCATGATTTATTAGTGTTTTTGTCATGATGACTATTATATTTTTGTAAAATGAAGTAAAGGCTGACATTTTATTACTTGTCTTACTCACAATTACAGAAACATTTCCGAGGTGTAGTAAATACACACAGAATCTCAACAGTGGCACACATGTTTCAAATACATAGTTAGCTATACTAAAACGCACATATGATTGCCAGTGTACAGCACAAACAAAGCAGTTTTGTCATGCAAAATGTGTCCCTTGCCATGAAGAGTGTCTGGTGCTGCTAAGGAATTTGCCAAACATTGGAATCACAACTTAATAAAGGTCTTATCCAAGGCCTTGTTTCAAGCGTACTCCAAATTTAGCACGTATGTTGTGTTTCACTATGTCACACAACAGATGAAACTTGATAGTAAGTGTACAACTATTGAGACTGCACATTAAAGGATACACCTAGATCTACCTTTCGGTGTGGAGATATCTATCGACACTGTGTACTATATCCACTTGTAAAATTACATTGGAAAATAACTATGTGTAAATGTCAGTGACCTCACATTGCACTAATGCTGAAGGTGAGGGTTATTAAATACTGAATAGTATCCTGACCAAAATTGAGAAAGATGTTAATGTGTAACTAATTTATGGACAATACAGTGACAGTTCACCTACTTATGGGTCCAGGCAACATATTGGTTAGTGAGATTTCACGGGGGTCTCTGGCTGCACCCCCTTCCCCCATTCTCCCTCCATGTGCCTGCCTGCTGGCCAGTGACTGGACAATATTTTGACTGTGGACATTTATTTTCCCCCTTGTACATAGACTGGTACCCCTGACGCTTCCTGGCGTGTTTTATTTATTTTGCCCAACTCCCTCCAAGTTCCCTTGCCAATTCTGCCAGTAGAATCGAATTCATTTCCTTTCTCCCTTTCCAATGGACAGTATTTTAGTTAAATGTATTTTCTTATATTTTCTAGAATATATATAAAATGTTCGAAACCATCTCTCTGTCTTGTGTTTTTCATTATATATGCTGGATTCAAAGTATGGAAGTCTACATCGGTAGATGTTTAGCTATGCTTGAAACATGACACCTTGTTACACATATGGTCTTACAAATCTACATGTCTTAATCTCACACATTTATCGTCACATATATGGCCTACAAACAGTACCTATTTTACCATCATCAACTATTAATCAACCCATTATTAAAGTATTGAATAGTGAAAAAATCTTTTTATTTACAATTTTTTTTTAGCATTTACATTTTACAGTGATTATGGGAGAATTCTCTTGTGACTTCAAAATTGTGGTGGTGAGGATCTTTGTGAGTAAGTGCATTTTTTGTGTTTGTGCCAATGTGCTGGTGGGTGTGATGCATCTATCGTTGCAGGTGTGCTAGTTGGCAAAGCTGATGAGGTTAGTGTCTGTACAGTTGTTGGTTGTGCCGGTACAGGGTCAGAGAATGCTGTCCCAATTTTTTGTTGTGCCTGTAAAGGGCGCCTGCACAGTTGCTGGTTGTGCCTGTACAGGGTCAGAGGGTGCCATCACAGTTGTTGGTTGTGTCTGTACAGGGGCAGAGGGTGCCTGCAAAGTTTTTGGTTGTGCCTGTACAGGGACAGAGGGAGCATTCACAGTTGTTGGTTGTGCCTGTACAAAGGCAGAGGGTGCCTGTAAAGGGAGGGGACATGCCTGTCCAGGTGGTGGATGTGCCTGTGCTAGGGGATGTGCCGGTGCAGGAGGTGGGCATGTGGACAGGGGTATTGCCTGTGCACATAGGGGGGGGGGTGTCAGGGCAGTTTGCGGTACAGGTGGCTGGGTGGAATGGGGTGCAGGTACGTTTATTGGATCCCCACCATGGGTTGAATGTGAAAGAAGACTTTGACACAGTTTCAAGGTGCCCTCCATTATCCATGGTGTCTTGCACTCTCTTCCCTAAAGACTGATATTAGGTCATTGTGCCTCCTTGACATGTCTTGGCAATATTTCTCAATCCTGTCCAAGACATGGATCTGCCTGTCAATCATCCAAGAGATATTCTGCAGTGAGTCTGAAATGTCATTATTCCTGCCACTGAAAAACATGACCATCTGCCATCCCCCTCTGCATGGGATGCCCTCTGATATGACCATCAGGCCCACCTTCACGGTGAGGGGGTAGCACGTTGGAGGCTGTGGGAAGGATATTCATGCCACGGGATCCCCCACTCCTCATCAGTGGTTCAGATGCTTGAGAGAAAGCCTGAGTTGCACTGTCATGGGAGGAGTGTGTAGAAGCAACACATTCACCTTGGATGCGAGGGCTGTGAGGAGGTGATAGTTGTGTTGGGGTAGGTGAATGCTGCTGTTGGTTGGCTGACTGCTGGGACTGGGCAATCCTCAAAAGGAAAGTGGGAGGTGCAATGCTGGCTGGACATAATGTAGGCTTCAACTGTTAGGCCAATGGGCCAACAATGCACTCCTCATCCCAGGTCATCCTCCACAACCAGTTCTTGCTCCTCTTGTTCCTCTTTATCCTTGTCTTGTTGAGCACAGCTTGCCGCTGACATTGCTTCTTGGAGGAGGATTGGGTTTTCTCCTGGGATTGCCTGCTGCCCTCCACTGGTGGATAGTTCAGCTTCATCAAGTGACTCATTGTCATCAGCATGTGGACGACAGAGGTTGCAACATGATAAGTATTTCCATAGTATATTATGTGATCTTTCAACACAAGGGGTGGGACAAATATTCTTTGCATCTATCTGATGTTCCGAACGTGACCTGGTTTGTGTAAACCTACATGTGACAGCTCACACTGTAGCATTGAGGTGTTCAATGCAGATATGCAATGCAAAATCAAAAGCACCAGTTCCAGCCACAGCTCTGTGTGGTATTCAGATACCCCATGAAGGCAGCCGCTGAACCTGACTACTATACTGTGTAGTAGAAGACATAGTCCTCGATCCGGCAGCTTCAGAAGGAAGTGACACCTAAATTAATGCACAGCATGAATTATCAGTGAATATGCAAAATGAACACATACATCACTGATTTTGTTGGTAACATATCACACACCAACATCAGATGCTTCAAAAAAATGACTTGGTTATTGTGAACTATTTGAGAGTTAATAGTTTACAACACTATACCCACATTTATCTGATTTACGGATGGTAGTGGGTCTGACTGCTGCAGCCTGAATGACCCCCCAAATGCCAGGATGTACAAAGGATGATGTGAATCATTTTACATATATGTGTCCTAGGTATACACTTTGAAAGAGAGTTGGGGCTACTCCTCTTTAAATGAGGCAATATAAGCAATTCCGTACATATTGTATTATTTCAATTTAAATGTAGAATCATCCTTTCATTAGCCAACATTTTATGGAGTAGTGTACTCTTATGAACCATATCTGATAATATGGAGCTGAGTGACAACAGGGATATTAGAGACACACCACATACTGCTAACATATCATCCAATATTAATGCCCATGAGCCTTCAATAAAGTAATTTTTAAGTGTACACTGGTACGTGGAGCAGAGATTATTGTCGTAGGTATTTTTCTGGCCATCGTCACAGAGACTGAAATGATATGAATGTATTTTAATTTACATTTTAGTTGACACATGTTATAGACAACATATCCTAGTTCAGTTCACATTTGTGAGACTATTCTATATATTCTTTGTTAAATATCTATGGGGTGTCTGATCACAAGGTAGTACATGGGACCCACTTCTTGCCATATTTATGTACCAGTTTGTGCCGGTGGTATTGGTTTATCTGCCCCATGACGTTGCATTCCTTCAAGTGCAGGAACCTCTGCGCCGGTGGGTGGATATACTATGGTTGTTTGTGGAAATTAAATGTGGAAATCAATAGACAATACCAACAAATCATGATTATGAAAAGCTTTTCACATATTTACTCAATTGCTGTGATGGTTATTAAATAATGAACATTTTCATGTGCCATATACCTGAGTAAATTGGAATAAGAAATTAGAAGTTAACATTTCCAGTGCATAGGATGCTGGAACTTGTAGTGTGATTGTCAAAATGAGATACATCAGAGCCAAAATCATTAAGAATGTTTAACAAACTTGAAGTGACTTCCTTAGTCACATATTCAGTTTATAGCACACATTTATCAGACAAAGTCATTGTTTAAATCATCGCATATTACCTGGCACCACATTATGGTTGTCATTCACGAAGCCCATGTAGCAGGTGGGAGTGCATGGTGGAGAGGACGTCCTTTTCAAGTGGTGTGAGATGGAGATTGGATCCAGTTTGTCCACCAGGGAGTGGCCTTGCCTGGTAGTGCAGTGTGGGGGCCAGCAAGGGGAGATACCCTCATTTTCCTGCCCTGACTGGGCCAGTGGGCTAACCAACAACCTCACGGAGGCCAGGAGGCTGCTGGGTAGGGGCAGTGTGGTGGGGATCCCCCTCATGCCATGGACCTGGGAGAACTCAACTGCTGTTGCTATCTGATGCCCGGTTCTATCGTGGAAGTGACTCTCAGGAGATGAGAGCCCAACATTGGCTCCCTCATGGAATTCAGGTACTGCGCCGCTCCTTGGTAGGGCGGATGGGCTCGAGTCGAGAGCTGTATCACTCAGTCAGGATTGTGGAGACTCTCGAGGGCACCAGCCCAGCTACGTCTCGACAGACGAGCCCTTTCCCCTGGGTGTGAGGCTCTCCCCGCTGCTGAGCTAGGAATCGGCGCATTCAGTCGAGTCTGTAGGGAGGGGAGGATGAGGTGTATATTTAATAGGAAGCTACCAGGAAGCTGCTTCAACAACAGTGTGTCCTCCCCTCAGCCTTCCTCCTGGAAACCTCATGTTTGCTGTTGCAATAGCTCAGTGTCTTCTGCTACAGAGGAACATGCCTTGTGTCTCAGCGCCCCGCCACAAGTGCATTTTTTCACTATGAAAAAAGCCGACTCATCTGATATAACTGTGCTGAATGATTAATTCCACCGTGGAGTGGAGCGGCGGAATTTATTAGTAATTCCGTGTTACTAGGGTAATGCAGAATTACTAAATTCCTCTAATTCCCCTGGAATAATTAACAATTCCACCCACCCCTATTCCCCACAATAAATCTCACAATCATCTCAGTCTCCTCCTTAGTGAAGTTCTTCTTCCTCCCAACAGTTAGTATGCTGACATGTGGCTGATGGCAAGGGCGCAAAGCAGGCAGATAAAGTATGTGTGTGGAAAAAAACAGAGTCTTTGATGTAGGCTTCTGTTATGCAGTTTGCAGTGCATGGTTTGTAGATGGCCTTAATTGTCAGCAGGCGTGTGTAATAATACTTTCTCCGGTTTGAGTGCGGAGCTTCCACCCCAAGTGGGGAGACTCCGTCCCGAGTGTGGAACCTCCGCCCTCATTGCAGATCCTCTACAGTTGTAAAGATACTACTTGTGCGTCCCTTTGTGAATGCCAAAAGCAGTAAAGTTAGACTTTTGGTCTAAACTTAGAATTTTGGTCTAACTTTACCTTTGTGAATTGGTCCAAGAGACTCTGCCTTTCAAACTCCACCTCTTGTGACTCCATACCCATTTTCCTGCCACTTGTAAATGTTTTCTAATTCTAGCACTGCTTATCGCTGGACCATCACAATTGATAGTGTAGCAGGTGCAGTGGTGCCAGGCATAAGGGCTGTTATGGGAATACATCAACCCAATTAGCCACTACTGCTTTTTTAATCAGGCGGTTGGGGTCCAACATCTTTGCTTGCATTAGGGTCCATGGTGCCCTTACTACACCACTGCATAGGCGGCTGTATGAAACAAGGGTGATAAGCAAAAAATATTTGAATATTTGAATAAAAATACATAATATTCAAAATGCCATATCCCATTTTTCACAAAGCAAATGTTTAAAAATAAAAAGCCCAATAGATTTTAGAATAGTCACACGGCTGGTTTGATTGTAATTTTTGTTAGATGTGTTTGGTGTTTAATAAGAGGAGCAAATGTAGGAGATAAAGTTAAAGCGTTTATGACAGAAGCAAAATCATACCTTAACTTCAGGTAAGAAAAAGTAATCAAAAACTTCAAATTAAGTATTAACAGTCTAATTAAATACAAGTTATAGTGATATTAAAACTCCATTAAAAATCGAATATAAATCCATTAATCTTAAAATAAATAATTTATTCCAGCTTTCATGAATAGATCAAAAGAAGCTTGGCAGACAAAGTGCGGGTGACATGCCTTGCCTCAGGGAAGTGAACATACAAAAAATGTAGAAGCACGTTGGTCGTGTCACTCACCAAATAAATTTCATGTTTGCTTTTAATTTAACTTGCTATTACTTATGCTGTCTCGAAATAAATTGTACACTAATTGTCCAGGTGAGTCACAGTGTTTTGATATATAATTAGTGATAGACGTTCTGTTGTTTTTCCAATAAATGTCAGTCACTCTTGGACTCTGGAACATCCAAGTGGATCTACTTTTTATGAAGCTGGACATTTCCAGCTTCAGGACAGTTTTATAGAACCATACTATTTTTTTCTACTGACTGTTGTTCTTAAATAAATATAAATCAAATATGAGGTTAGATAAACAACAAATGCTACAGTGTGCTCGAGATTGGCTACTTTTTAGGGGTGTATGAAATTTGCGTAATTTGCTTTCATGTAATAATGGAACATTTCGGGAAAATTACGCACAATTATTCGCAAACATGCAAAGTGCAAATATTTTGCTTCATATTTTAGTGTAAACCGCATTCTAGCACTCAGAAACATAGCATCAAACACACAAGTACTGTACACGACAGCCACTTGTGTTATGATTTTTGCATTGTTACAATGCTATAGTTTTTCTGTGTAATTATGCTATGTGGCATAATGGCATAATTTTAGGAACAGGCCCACCACTAAATTCTAAAAAATGATGTGAAATACGCCAGCGAAATTTAAATTTCACTTGGGCCACCTATTTTGTAGGATAAAGTAGAATTCTGTATGAAGAGTTTGCATGCTGCTAACAGTGTTGTGTAGTTCCTAGGACCCCCCAGGACCTACGCGTTTTGGATGACCTAAACTGAGGGCTTGGTGTGCAGACAGACTCTGGACACCCCCACAGGATGAGTCAGCCGTTAGACCAGGTAGCTCTACTGTGCCAATACCACCCCCCTGCATTCTACAGTGGTGTGTGTAGTTTCTGGCAACCACCGAACATGACAACCCTGATTCCTCAGGTATCGTAGTAACAATCCGGTATCTATCGCTCAGTCACTCGTGCTTGCTTTTCTCAGAGTACCCATAAATGACGATTGGAACGGTTTCAATAATTATTTATTGGTCAAGCGTCAGTCTAGTGTGAAACATATTAGCTGTGACAATCAAAAGACAGGAGCAGACAAATGTGATCACTAGTACCAATATCGTAAATAGCAGATACATTTCTACCATAGTGCTAATAAGATTAATAAAAGATTATATAAACCAATAGCATTGGCGTACTCCTACGATGCATAGCCTACCTAAATGTACCTAGCATAGGTATGTGGGTGAAGCCTGTGTATGTAAATGTCAGGATAGATCCTAATGGAGCCAAGAATCCCCCAGGGAAGTACTAACGCCTCACCTGATGGTTCTGAATGAAGAACCCCATCTCTGCATCGAGGATGGCACCCCGCAAGGGATGTCAGGTCTCTGCCTGTCGAAGGATCAGCCTGCAGACTCTCGGTCCAGCCTGGAAGGAATTCTCCTCTGTGTCTGTAAGGGGGAGTGAGGGACTTTTCTACTAAAGTGGTCACTCCAAGGTTTTCCCAGAATTGATATGTTTTTAAAACATTCACTAATCCTTTGCTAATCCTTTTCTAAACAAAAAACACTCATGCACAGCTGGCTGTTGGCCAGGGATGAAAAAGTGGTGACCCTTATACAGAATAAATCTACTGTGCCTGGGGACATGTTTATGTACTTCAGGTACAGGGATTAAGATAGGATACAGAGAGCCCGGTTGTCGAAGAGACAAAAGTAAGCTACTAGGTAAAAGGTCACCTGTGTTTAGGACCGTTATTTTGTGTGGATGGGACACAATGTATGTAATCGGTATGTACATGATGGGACTATCCTAAAGAACATGACAAAAGGACTGAAGAGGGGAAGTGTTCCCCGTATATGTTGCAGGAGCATAACTCGAGCTCCTGTAGCTGCTACAGTGTGTGGGGGGGGCAACCCTTCAGGGGGTCCCAATCCTTCAGGCAGTCCCCATTCAGCTCAAGTCCATTCAATATCTGTGACATATGGGTGACTCAAGGGCCCCTCATCACATTCTGCAGGGGGGTCCCATCATTTTGCATTACACCACTGGTATGTTGGTTTTGTAGAAACAGCTTGGCTATGGAAACAGTGGGCTTGTGAGCGAATGTAAGTGTGGCAAATCACACTTCATGTACCTCATCAAGTCCAGTGCAATCTCAAGAAAAGTCTTTGCAGCTTCCAGTGCGGAATACATCTCAGGGAAGGCCTTCTCAGGATACAAACCCAATATGTAAAGGTCACAATTAATTCCCAGTTATGTTACTATGCCATCAAGATCACTTCAAGTTATGTCACTTTGCTATCAAGGTCACTAACACACTATAGAGGATTTTAACACCTTAGGGCCCGATTTATATGTTGACGGAAATGGTACTCTGTTGCAACAGTGACAGAGTACACTTTCTGCCAACATAATGGTTTTCCTGCCTGATTTAAATGTAGGTGGAACTTTGATGTAAATATGATAGAAACTTATTGACTATGATATCCGTGTCACCTTTCTTAATTCTTTGACATGGCATTGTAATGTAACCCCACTTGTCTTTCCTACAGAATGTATGCATTTGGATGTCTTATTGCTCTGTATGTGACCTTGTCGTCTGCTACAGTGAAACAAAAGCCCCTGGTGTCCATATTGCAACCAACAGGGGACATGCTGGTAACAGCAATTCGGTTCTTTATCATGCTTTGATCAGGTAAGTTTGTGAACATCTGATATCTACTGCTGTGTTCATCATTTGGATTTTCTCAGCATATTTTTATGTTGTCTGAAATGTCTGCTTTTTATTTTTTAACTCATTTGTCATGGATTCTTGCTTATCTTTCATGTATGTCTCTGTCATTACTGTCAAATACTACTGTTATCTGTTGATTCATAAATGCTTAACTCAGAGTTCACATTAAACTTCTCTCTAGCGCTGGATCAGGGGAAACCTTACCAGCATCGACTTCAAGGTCACTAGTTAAGCAACTGACACCAAGGGATAAATCCACAAAGCAAGAATCTGTGGCTGGAGCAGTTGAAACACCACTGCATATTTGTAGTAATTTCATGCATAGATCAACATTTACTTTCATAGGTTTAAGTACGATCTCATGTGGCTAAGTTAAAGCGTGACTTCTTTTAGAGATTTAAGGTGAAACAAGTCTGTTGAAGCATTGAGCACAAAATGTATTTTATGCATTTCCGCTTTCATCATCTTCCTCTTGCAGGTGCTGGGACACTGAGCGTGACATGATGTTGCACCAACCACAAGAGGAGGACGGCTCCCAATCCAAGGGGAAAAAAAACCCTCCATCCAAGAGGCTATATATCGGTGGCCATCACTGAAGGAGAAAGAAGTGGAAGGGGAGCAGGAGGTGTAGAGGAAAAGGAGAAGGAGTAAATAGATGAAAAAGAAAAGGACATTGGTGGTCCATCAACCAAGACCAACTTATGGCCAACCGGCAGCCTTGCAATAAGATCTCTGCTGAAGGTTTTCAGCCCATTGCCACCAGTTAAGCTCCACAGATGTTTGTCCTGGCTGTGCAGAACCCTCACATGAAGTCCTCAATTTATTTTGACTCCCTACACTCTCATAGGGGCATATTTACAAGGGCATTGCGCCACAGGAAAGTCACTTTTAACGATGTTCCTGTGGCGCAATGCCCTGCTCCATAGTTACAAAGTGGCATTAAGCCTGTCCTCCCCACAACCTCCCAGGTGATAATCCTCTCTATGATGGACAACCTGCTTGCCATGTCAGATGGCTATGCTTGGTGGTGGCATGGCCAAATCCTGTCCTCTGGGAGAATCAATGTTTCCAAAAGCAGGACACTGTGCAGGGAGATAATTGTGATGTGAGATTGCTGACAACCATAAGGGACTTCCTCAGATGGTTGACAAGCAGACTCATGCTTCGGATAATGTTGTGATATGTTACTAAGGTGTGGCACAGATACGCTGTGAACATCTTTATTTTTTGAGTAAAGATAGTATAAGGCTACATACCTTGACCAGGAAGATGATGGCAGCAATAGCAATGTCAATCAGAATGACCATGAGACACTATAACATATGAGGTACAGATAGCCAAAAAAAAACACAAAATGTGAATCCCTCTCCAATACCTACAAACCAACCATTTCTACCTCAACCATCACAACCACCACAACAACACTGCAACCACCACTGCAAGCACCAGCACCGTAAGCACGACCACCAGTATACTCAGGAGCGCAAACAGACTTGTAAAGGCAGACAAGTGGAGGGCCTCACCCCCACACCTAGTACATTACAACCACTACCAAATTCACTTCACTACTCTCTTAATACTACACTCACTCAAACACACATTTAAACTGACTTTTGTCTGCATCATTCAAAAAAACAGGTTTGCAAAAATCTAACCTGTGAGCACCTTTGAAAATAAAGCTTTATAATACGTAACCTAAAGTCAATGGGGCAGATTTACAAGCCCATTGCGCTGCCAGTACGTCACTTTTTGTGACGCACTGGCAGCGCATTTCACTGCCTCATATTTACAAGGACAGGAAAAGCCACCTTGCGTGGCTTTTCCTGTCCTTGTAAATACAGCCCCTTTACACGCAGCACTTTGTGTGAAAGCGGCGTTCCATGGGTGTTGCTGTGGGTGTTCCCACGCAACACCCAAGGAACAAGACACATTTCGAGATTTACGAGGATTCGTAAACCTGGAAATGCGTCAGTATGCTACGCCACCCTAGGGGTGGCGTAGCGAGGCGCAACCAGGAGAAATGTTTTCATTTCTCCTTGTTTTTTCCTCTTTCAATGCGTGCTGCATTCTACAGCATGCATTGAAGGAGGAAAATGCCTGAAGTGATTGTTTTTGTGCAGGAAGGTGCCCCTTCCTGCACAAAAACAATCTCCCCATGATGCAGGCATCCTTGCACCATGGTGCAAGGGTGCCTGCGCCGGCGCATGACAGCTGTTTGTGCACCAGCGCAGGGGAGAGCACAGAAATGCAACATATCATTGTAAATATGTCGCATTCCTGTGCTCTGAAGGTGCCGCAGCGTGGCGCAGCCAAAGGGCTTGCGGTGCCACGCTGCGGCACCTTCTTGTAAATCTGCCCCAATATTTTTAATGAGAGTGCAGCCATGTAAATTGGTTATGATGTTAATATATATGAAGCGATAGTATAACAATATCTCTATACCTATGCATTTCACACTAATGCCAGGCAATTGGATATTAACCCCTTGACCGCGATCGGAATTCCGCTCGTGTGCTGGACATTCCGATCGCGGGTGTGGTCGTGACGAGCTCAGCTCGTCATGCGCACAGCGCGACCGCGCAGCATGACGAGCTGAGCTCGTCACGAGCATCGAAGGGGTTAATACTTTTGCAGCCACATACTACGAAAAGATCAACAATGCATATTTTTTTACATTTTTGATATTATTAATCAAAATATATTATTTCAAATCTTAAATAAAAATAATATAGACCATCCTTGTGACTGGGAAAATATAAAAACACATTGGGAACATTAGGGACAAATTCTATTTGCAGTAGTGTCTAAAATTAGAAATAAAAAAAGGAAAGTTCAATTTTTGAAGTCAAAACACAAAGTTAAAAAACCCTAAATGAGAATCATATGTTTAAATGAAAGTGAATACCCCCAATTATAATCATAGTCTCTCTTCCAAATCAGATGGGGTATCAGAACAAGGTTCTGGTTTAGGGGCAAAACTTTCTGTCCATTCTCTGGTTAGCTCTGTTGAGCAAAGTATTGGAGAAGCATGTTAACCAGTATCTATCTGGGTTCATAGAAGCAAACAATGTCCTATACCTGACCCAGACGGGGATTCGACTGAAGCATCGCACTGAAACAGCTCTTTTGGCTGTAGTGGAGGAGCTGAAGCTGCTGTTAGATAATGGAGGTACTGCCTCAATTATACTCCTTGATGTCAGTGCGGCATTTGATACAGTCAATCACAGAATTCATATTGAAAGAATCAATAATGCAGGAGTCATTGGAACTGCCTTGAAATGGCTTACTTCATTTCTTAAAGACAGGACCTTTCAGGTGATAGATAAATCCTGCTTCTCAGACATCTTCTCTCTGAAATGTGGAGTGCAGCAAGGTTGCTAACATAGCCCATTGCTTTTTCATTTGTACTTGCGCCCACTCATGGAAATTGTGCTGTCTTTCGGGATTTCAATAGTGTCATATGCTGATGACACACAATTAGTGTTCTCGCTTGTTTCCCCAACACGGGCCTCACTCTACACCTCTGGGGCCTTGATTGGAGAAGGTAGCATGGTGGATGGCCAGCAGAAGCCTTAAGCTAAATGGGGACAAAACTTTATTATTATTATTATTATTATATATTTTTTGTAAAGCGCATCTATCACCTAGCAGGATCCTTGAATGAAATTAGATACTAGGCAATGACCCAAAGCTCCAGCCGATTTTAGGCTGGCCTGACTGCTTAGATGTTCGGCTTACCCCCAAGAAGTCTATAAACAATTTGAGGGTATGGCTGAATAAGTCCCTTTCAATGGATGCTCAACCTATTATGTCATTGGCCAGCTGCTATGGCCTTCTTTGAATGTTGCAGAAAATTCTGCACCTTGTACAGGCACTAATTTTTTCTAGTCTGGACTATGGGAACTCGCTCTACCTGGGAGTGCCTAGACTTGCAACAAAGAGACTTCAAGTTGTGAAGGTCGTGACTGCCCGCCTTCTGCTCAATATCCCAAGACATCAATAAGTTCAGCAGGCCCTGGACATTCTTCATTGGCTTCCAGTAAACCAGAGGGTGAAGTTTAAGGCACTAAGTATAGCACACAGGGCACTTCAAGCAAAAGGTCCACTTTTATTACAATTGTTAATTTCACCTTACATCCCAGGTAGGACTGTAAGGTCAACCAAGGCTCGACTTGTGAGAGTCCCCCATATCTGGAGAATGAGAAGCACTCCTATGCCTCCACTTCTGACAAACTGTGGAACTCTCTACCTCATACAGTATGGCTCATTGCTAATGACCTTTTATTTAGGAGGCCCTAGAAGAATTAGCTGCGAATGGGTATGTGAGTGGGTGTATGAGTGGGAGTATGAGAGATTGTATGGGGTGGGAGTGGGTGTATGAGTGGGTCTGTGGATGATGTCATCAGTGATGTCATTTGAGATGTCAGCAATGATGTCATCAGTGATGTCTTTTGAGATGTCATCAGTAAAATCACCGACAAAGTCATGAGTGATGTACTATGTGAGATCATAAGCAGTACACTTCGGGGCGTGCGTTATAGTTAGCACAGGTAACTATAACTACTGATTTTCAATGGTTTTGTACGAGTGAAATCTGAGCATAACTATAGCGTCCCTGTAATCTTTGTTTTTTTCAGTAAATTTCTAAGGTTTTTTTAATTCTATTTCCTAACTATAACGTCCCTGTAACCTGTGCTTTTTCAGTGAACATCTACGTTTAAAAAAAAATCTATTTCCTAACTATAATGCCCCTGTAACCTTTGTTTTTTCAGTGAATTTTGATGTTGTTTCAAATTAAATTGTACTTCATCGCCGGAGATAAGATGACTTTTTTCACCCAGGTGCCCCTAAGGCATTCATTATGTCGACCTCAGGAGTTGCGGTCTATCCTCTCAACATGCCGGATCTTTTTGCCTCTGTATTTCTGCCTTTATATTTTTTTTCTTGCTTAGTACACGGCCCGTGCTTATATCCCTTTCCAATATGGCGCCCCTTTACGTGCGCCGGAATGATGACGGCGACGTTTACATCCCGATTTGATGAGCGCTATTTAGCACTCGCGGCGTCTCCCAGATTCTGTCCACTGAGGGGGGCCATATCCTGACCCCCGAACAATGCTGTGCCCGGACCAGAAGGACGTTGTACTTTGCCTCAAATCAGGTGAGTCTGGGGAACCCTGTTTTGGCACCCTAGCCGGCCGACATATTCCATAGTTTGTTATCTTCCTACTTTCTGTTCACCTATGTGGCCAGGCACGGGGGACCATTTGTATCACTACTCTCCCTGTTGGAACTTTATGCTCCTTTGCGAGCAGTGCTCTGGCCAGTTTGTATCTCTGAAGCCCGGATTCCCCTTCTCTAACTCTTTTATTTAGTTTTTCACTTTGAGTTCCCGGTTTCCATTACTCCTGAAGGACCACATCATGTATATTCAGTCTTGGTCCTCTAGCTGGAGTCTCCAGTGGTGTTTTTTCTTTATTTTCCAGGTGCATCTTCACAGGAGTTATCGAACTAGGATTATCTTTCCCGGTAGCCGGTATCCCTGGCAGTACCAGGCCAGGCCAGGACCTGGTCCCATACCCGTTCAGCGAGCTGTGTTATTGGTGGCATCCATTCAGCCTATTTTCCTTAACGCATTGGGATCCGCATGTTATCATCTCCCAGAGTTTAGGGTAAGCTAGATATTGAGTCCGAGAGCACATCTCTATGAGGCTTCCTGGGGCTGGGCTATTCGGTCCCTTTAAATTAACTGGTTTGACCTATTTTCTGTGTTTGTTTTTAAATCCACTGCACACCAAAGGACACCTGTTTACTCCGCTTTCTACCGGAGTTCGTCAGTGATACTCTCGATGTGTTATTGATCATTGTATCAAGCCCAGGTATAGTCCAGTGCCTCTTTTTCTTTGGGGCTTATTCACGTGTTGGTGAAGAGGTGACAGGTTTAGCCTTTGAATATACACATTCACTGGTCAAATGGGGTGGATGCACTGTCTCTCTACCTTTTTCACTAAGTTTTTACTTTTCGGTTTAGTTCTACATTTGTTTTCTCACTGTACTGTGTCTCATGCACGTCTCCAGTTTTTATCTTTTTATCCACTTGTGCTATGTCCAAGCCCCCCCTCTTATTGTTCTCTTTTTAGTGTCCTATTGGTCTATTCTGTGGTTATCATGGCACTTTACATGAACAGTTGTTTTTATATTTCCCAGGCGCTTTGTCTTTCATCTCCCCTTGTTATTGCGCCCTGAAGAAGGTGAGACCCATTTTTGGGGTCACACACCGAAACATGCATCAGCGCTGGAGTTCTTTATTTCTCATGTCTCCCCCTGAGATTTTCGACTTATGACATCAACAAAATTGTACAAATGAATTGTACTAACATGTTGCCTCAACCAATGAAATGATATTGTGTTGACGCCATTATTCTATTATATTGCACACTGTGGCTATTCTAATGCTGTCAACCTTGTTGAGAGGGGGGTTATTACAAGATGTCATTTTGTGAGACTGCTGGATATGTACGATTTCTTGGCATGTGCAAATGAATGAGTGTGCATTGGGTTTGACTGAGAGAGTGTTGTGTAGTGTGTATGTTGCGCCTGGGTATTTTGCTATATGTTATATTTATCAATTGTATATTATTATGACTTTTTGTGATTTGATATAATAAATTTGATGTAATTTATTTCAAAAAATATTATTTGTTATCTCTTATCTTGTTCAAAAATTCTTTTGACACATGTGTTTCTTTTGGGAGGTTATGTGACTTCTGTGTGTTCTGTACATCAGTGACGATTAGCAATTTTATAATAGCTGTTAGCCAGTGGGGATCTTTTGTATTACGTCAAATTAAACTGTACCCTGTAACCTTTGAGAGTTCGTGTGTGAGTGGTTGTATAGGTAGGCGAGTGGGTGTGTATGTCTCTGAGTGGGTGAGTGAGTGGGTGCGTGAGTGTCTAAGTGGGTCTGTGAGTGGTTGTGTGAGTATCAGAGTGGGTCTGTGAGTTGGTCTATAAGTGTCTGAGTGGGTCTGGGAGTGGGTGCGTGAGTCTCTGAGTGTATCTGTGAGTGGGTACCTCAGTCTCTGAGTGGGTCTGTGAATGGAAATAAGAGTGTTCGAGTGTGTATATGAGTGGGTGGATGAGTGTCTGATTGGGTCTGTGAGAGAGTGCAAATGTCTCTGAGTGTGTCTGTGAGTGGGTACCTGAGTATGTGAGTGAGTGTGTGTCTGTGAGTGGGTCTGTGAGTGTGTGTGTCTCTCAGTGAGTGTCTGAGTGTGCCCGGTAAAAAAAAGTAGGAAGGCACATTGGAGCAGGTACTCGTGCCCACTCCCCCTGTGACAGTGCACCTGTCAAGCTAGCCTGCAGTCTCTGCTGCCTTCAGTTTTGTGCCTCCTCTGCTTGTTTTTTCCTTCTTTTGATGCTTCTCTGCTCGCTCCTGCCCCCTATTTTGCCTCTTCCTGCTCGTTCTGCCCATTATTTTGCCTCTTTCTGCTCGATCCTGATCTTTATTATGCCTCTTGCTACTCGTTTCTGACCTCTATTTTGCCTCTTACTGCTCGTTTCTCACCTCTATTTTGCCTCTTTCTGCTCATGCTGCCCATTAGTTTGCCTCTTTCTGCCTGATCCTTATCGTTATTATGCCTCTTGCTGCTCGTTTCTGACCTCTATTTTGCCTCTTGCTGCTCATTTCTCACCTCTATTTTGCCTCTTTCTGCTTATACTGCCCATTAGTTTGCCTCTTTCTGTTCGCTCCTGCCTTTTATTTTGCCTCTTTTTGCTAGTTTCTGACCTTTATTCTGCCTCTTTCTGCTTGTTTCTCAACTTTATTTTGCCTTTTTCTGCTCGTTGCTGACCTTTATTCTGCCTCTTTCTGCTAATTTCTGACCTCTATTTTGCCTCTCTCTGCTAGTTTCTGACCTTTATCTTGCCTCTTTCTGCTCATTGCTTACCGTTATTCTGCCTCTGTAGGCCAGATTCTGACCTTTATTTTGCCTCTTGCTGCTTGTTTCTCATCTCTATTTTGCTCTTTCTGCTTGTTTCTGACCTTTATTCTGCCTCTTTCATCTAGTTTCTGACCTTTATTTTGCCTCTTGCTGCTTGTTTCTATTCTCTATTTTGCCTCTTTCTGCTCTTTTCTGACCTTTATTCTGCATCTTTCTGCTCATTGCTGACCTTTATCTTGCCTCTTTCTGCTCATTGCTGACCCTTATTCTGACACTTTCTGCTTGTTTCTCACCTTTATCTTGCCTCTTTCTGCTCGTTTCTGACCTTTATTCTGCCTCTTTCTGCTCCTTTCTGACCTTTATTCTGCCTCTTTCTGCTCCTTTCTGACCTTTATTCTGCCTCTTTCTGCTCATTTCTCACGTTTATCTTGCCTCTTTCTGCTTGTTTCTGGCCTTTATTCTTCCTCTTTATGCTAGTTTCTCATCTTTATCTTGCCTCTTTCTGCTCATTGCTGACCTTTATTCTGCCTCCTTCTGATCGTTTCTCACCTTTAACTTGCCTCTTTCTGCTTGTTTTTGACCATAACTCTGCCTTTTTATGCTCCCTTCTGACCTTCACGTGGGACCGTGGGGGAGCCTCAAGGTCCCCGCGGTCCCAGCCGGCTCCCTGCCTCCTGTGGGTGCCAGCATTGCTGCTGCACGCAGGGAGATGCTGGAAATGCAGCTCAGCTCCCTACGTGCAGGAGCAATACTTTCATCTCTTTCCCTGCCTGCATGTCTGCTGAGGCAACGTAGAACATTTTCTGCATCTGTACCGCAGTGTAATCACTGATGTGGGATACGTGCTGATTCATGTCCAACTAAAACCGAAACTTGATGACACTGAATCTCAACTGTTGATATCACTATGGGTTTAGATGCCTATTTGCATTAATATGTTCCATGACATGAGCATTTTAGGAAATACAGTAGAAGAATATACATTTTTGTTTAGGTTCAGATAAGATATGATATGAGATGATATTGCATTTTCAACCTTAATTTAAGATTATTCCGTTGTAATATTGTGTACGGAATCTTGCATGTTTTAACTCTTCTCTTGAAGTAGTTTATCATAAGAGAATACGAGTTTTGATTTCCGAAGATGTATTGCAGGCTCTCTCCACGATGGAATTTGAGCATCTTGACCTGGAAGAAGATCAAGATGTATTAGTTTGGTATTGCAGATTAATGAAGCAATTATTAGCCCACTTCAAACTGGTAAAAGGGTGGCCCTCATTCAGCTAGTAGTATAAGAGGTAAAGGAAACATCTGGTTTGACGCTGATTGTCAGCTTAAAAACAGCAATGGTGACTGCGAAAATCACCGATCAAAACCTATGTGCCCACAAAAGAGAGAGTTTTATAGGTTAAATTGGGAGTCAATGCTATATGTCATTGTTGATAAAAAGGGTAAGCACTTTTGGTGGCTAGTGAATACTGTAACCCATTCAACGCAGTCTTCTCTTGAGGCTCTGATAAGTGAGGATAATTGGTACACTTTCATATATTCGCTATATAGTGGTGGAAACCTTGCAAACTTTGCTTGTGTCCCATGCTAGTTCTGTAGTGGAGGTGGAAGTGATTGCAAGTACTCGGACAGCGGAAATGCTTTCTGACATAATCATAAATATGGAAGCCTCTAGGGCTGGTGGTCCAGATGGGCTCCCATCTGTGATATTTAAGAAAGATCCTGACAAATTGGGACTAATGTTGAGTGGGTTATTTTCGATGGGTAATGCTAACAGGCTTCTTCCAAGACTCCTGGAAGGGAGCAATAGTGAAGCCCATTCATAAAAAAGGCAAATTAGATCAGCCTGCTAATTATTGTTTGGTTTCTCTTCTCGATATTTCATCTAAACTTTATGCTCAAACCTTTTTAAAAGAGCTTACCGATTGGGTTTTTGGCTCTGAACTGATCCCGGTGGAGCAAGGAGGCTTCAGGCCGAAGAATTCCATGTTGGGCCACTGCTTCACGCTGTAGGGAGTCACAAGGTAGTCATGAAGTCAGTAGGAGGCCTTTGCTGCTGCTTCATTGACTTCCGATCAGCATTTGACAGGGTGGACAGAGGTAAGCTATGGCGGAAAATTCGGCAATGGAATATATCTGGAGCACTGTTAAGCCTTTTGATGAAAATGGACAGTAATAATTGGGTCCAAGTTAATCTGGAGAGACATGGAAGGAGGGGTGTGCTTTAGCACCCCTGCAGTTTAGTCTGTTCATTGCAGACTTCCCCCCAGGTGTTACACGAGATGCACAGTTACTCTCCAAAGAATGGGTGCAGGCATACCAGCTGGCCAATGTACACAGATGATCTGGTGATGATGGACCTAACGCCTATAGGACTCCAAAGAAAATTAAAAGTCCTGAAGGCTTATTGTCTGGAAAACAAATTGACGATAAATGTTGATGAAACGAAAACTTTGTTTTTTGCTAGAAAGAAAAATAATTTAGCTTGGTTCCTAGGTAATGTGCAGTTGGAGCAGGTTTGGGAGTATAAGTATCTGGGCATGACATTTTCTCATGATCTGAGGTGGGATAAACATGTGGCTTCCCAGAGACTTGTTCTTTCAGCCGAAGTGAACGGCCTGAAGATGTTTGACAGCAAATTTGGTAGCTATACCATTGAGCCATGAGGTAAAATGATACAGGGCAAATTAATATCTCAGGCTCTTTATGGTGCAGAGGTGTTGGTAATGGATAGGTGGGTTGCTTGGGGTGGCTTAGAAGGTAATTCATTGAAACTGCTTCAGATTTGCTGAAAAATGCTATGATACAAGCCATCAAAAGGGAGTTCAGAACAGAAGCCTGGAGTGAGCTGGCAGATGCCAGAGCTTTGCGCTTCTATTTCTCCCTGGGGAGAATTTGTCGGTGCTAATTTTACCAGAGGTACTGGCAACCTTCCCTACTAGAAGGAACCCTGTGATAGAAATGTTAGAGCGCCTGGAAGTTCCTGATTTGCACACTGAGGGAGGGACAGCAGCGCTAAGTTAGTCATATAAAGAGCAGCCTCAGACAATGCGCTATTAATACCAGTTGGAAAGAGGACCTTCAGTATCTCAAAGTTAAGAGTTCAGTTAGCCCCTTTTTATCTGTGCAGGACAGCATGGATTTCTTCCCGTATCTCTAAGCAATTCCGGATAAGTCTTTACGGAACAAAAGTCTGCGGCTGAGAGTGGGAATCGCCCCGGGTTGGCAAATATTGGGGTTAAAAACCAAAGTGGACGAGTGCCATGGCCAATGCCCCTGTAAGCAGGATAAGAAATATTCAGTGATCCTCCGATTAATGGATTGTGTACTTTTCCTTTAGGAAATAAAAAAGATTCTCTGACCTGTATTCAAAAAGTACGAGATACAGTTGAGAGAAATGGGTTTAAAATTGCTGTATGATCTTAGATACCAGGAAGTAGCCATATCCACTGGTCAATACCTGCGAAACATTATAACATCTCATTTTAGGCTTTCTTCCTCTTAGTGTTCTAAGATAAAAGTCGGCTCGAGTGATGTTTTGACCTGGCAAGTAATGTTTCACAGGCTGTTGGTTATTTTTTATTATCTTTCTTTTAAAATGTTTTTAATATGTGTTGGACAGTATCAAAGATCTAACTGAGTTTTATTTGCATCAAGAGGAGGATCTGGCATGGCCTAGCGTGAGAAGGAAATCTGACATGCTAACAAGATTTATTAAGAGAACCCACTTAATTGTGATAAGCTGCTATACACACTGCACTTTACAATGTTTTATCAGAGCAAAATGAACTGCAAGTTAATGTTTAATTCAGCATCTTTTGTCTTTTTAATGTGTTCTTAATATATGTGGGACTTAGGGTATGGCTAACATATGCTGTCTTTTAGGAATGGAAATTTAAAGTGTTTACACAACTATTAGCCGAAGTTATGCGCCGGTCAAATTGATCCAAATGAATGCTGCACACTATTAATTTATTGACATTCGGGATTGTTTACTTATGAACTGGGTAATGTGCAATGTTTCTGTAAGAATTTATTTCTTGGAAATAAAGTATTTTTGATTTGATTTCATTTGCATTTTTTAAAATGGACAACATTATTTTGGTGTAATCCAAGGACAGCCTAACATTGTTCTATATTCACATATTTGAGTGCTTTATACGGCGCAAGTTACAAAACTCACCTACCTAGGATCAAGGCGCATGAGATGCCGAAACACGTTGAGTTCTTTTTCAAGCATGTATGCACTGGATAACATTTTTCTAAATACTTAAATATTGTGTCTGACTTTTCTTGCACTGAGTGCTCATTTCTTATCTGCTGCTGTGGCTGATATATATATATATATACCACGATAATTCCCAAATACATCCACTTTCTTCAGACAAATGGGCACGGACTCCGATAAAATATGTGCGAAAATCTTCTTTATTACCCGCACCAACAAGTCATTACGCGTTTCGGTCACTTCCCGTGACCTTGATCACATGGTAAACGCGCTACAAATCACTGCTTTTAAACCCATAGTGCCATACTGTCACCTGACATAATGTTACATAGGCATAGAAAACAGACTTTACAATATAAATACCGATCTTATGATACACAATTCATCAAATTCTTGCCAAGCCTTGCTTACATCAAAGGTAATTTAAATTAAAAGGATATATAGTAAAGAACTTTCAGGTATCCTATAACCGCATAGTGCACATATGTTATTAATTGATTCTTCAAAATAACATTAATGTACCAACTCATGTGTATTTAGTACATATTTTCCTCTATTAGATCCTACAAATGCAAGGAAAAGACTAATCATGGCATTGAAACGTTCCATATCGTAGCTGTCCTCGAGCTTACTATGAACACCTCATTCCTGCTTAAATGCATTACTGTTTAGTCAGGCGTAAGTTCATATAATGGTTGTACTGTAAAGTGCTGTGCATACATATGTAAACAGACATTAAAGTGCATAGTGCTACCACAAGTGCTAAGTGCCTATACTTATAAAGTGCTAGTCGAAAAGTTATACAGGTAAAGACATCGAGGTTCAGCTTATATAAGGTTAAAGGAGGAACCCTCTATTTCTTTTTCCTTATTTACTTCTTTCATCTGATTGGTTCATCTAGTATCCTAATGTTGACATTTTTTAATTTTAATTTTTTTTATTTTTTTTTACAGTGGAGTAGGTGTGGTATCATAAGATCCATCCATACAATGCATATACCTAGGTTTATATGCACTGTAAACAAAAGTATGGTAAACTTGCTTAGATCAATATCAGCTATGATTAATTCATTGCACTTATATATATATATATATATATATATTTAAAAAAGTTATTCATCTAAAAGGATAAAAGACGTATACAAAAATACATATATATTAGATTCATAAGAAATTGTGCAAATCTTCGCTGTTATTCAGACCTGATGGGAACTTCGAGTCTACTTCCAATATCATCCTAGACTCCAATCTTCTGAGTAGTTTTTCTCTGTTCCCACCTCTTCTAAGTGATGGTATTGCTCCAATGACAAAATAGTCGAGACATTTAAGATCATTGTTATGTTCAGATTTCAAATGTCTGGCAACTGGGTATGCAGGTTCTGACTTAACAATAGCCCTTATGTGCTGCTGTATTCTTACGTGTACCTGAAGATTTGTACTCCCCACATACCGTAACCCAGCACATAAATTGCCTATTCTGTGCGGCAGCTGTAATTTTCTCTCAGAGGTATTGGTTCCAGGCTTAAAGGGGTAGTGTACTGGGTGGTGTTTACCCCAAATTTGCATGCCCTACAGGAACTACACCTGAAGAAGCCTTTTCTAGGGGCTAACCAAGTGGTAGCTGTACTTGTCTCTGGGCTATTTTTGACCAAAGTGTCTCTCATTGATAACACGCGCCGAAATGTTAGAGTTGGCTTTTTGGGGACTTTCTGAGCCATAATAGTATCAGTTAGAACTATAGGCCAGTTTTTATTAACCCCTTTGGTGCTTGCGTCGGCCAATGGCCGACGCAAGCACTACCTCCCTGGTGCGGCGCACGTCCATTGGCCGTCACCAGGGAGGGCCCCCTTTAAACCTCCGGTGCATCGCACCGGAGATTGTTTTTTTAATTCCGCCTGGGGGAGACGTGGAAGGCTTTCCGCGTCTCCCCCGCACCCCCTCCCGCCCATCTGTGACGTCAGCGCGCCGCGGCGCGCTCTGGCGTCACTGATTTCCCCACCGGAGCCGAGGACAGCAGCAGGTAAGGCCGCGCTCGACTCCGATGGGGAAATCCGGCCGAAACGGCCTCCCCAGCTTTCAGGGAGGCCTCGTTTGAAAGGGAGAGTCTCCCTTTCAAGCGAGGCCTTCCTGAAAGGGTTTCCTGGCCGTGGATCGCGGCAGCGCTGCGATCCACGGCCAGAAACCCCACTAGACACCAGGGATGTCTTTGGGGGTTCGGCCCTCGTGGTAATGGGTCGGCCCCCCCCCGGGGGCATATTTTTTAAAATTGTAGAAAGTTGGCTTTGTTTGGGGTGCGCGTTCGCACCCCAAAAATGAAAAAAAAAAGAATTTTTATTTTTTTTAAATGGCGGCGATTGGCAGGGGGTCGGTCCTCCTGCTCAGTGGCCGACCCCCTGTGGGGGCATTTTTTTTTATGTAGAAATGTTGGCTTTCCTTGGGGGGCACGATCGCCCCCCAAAAAGTACAATGGTGGCAATATTGGCAGGGGGTCGGTCCTCCTGCTCAGTGGCCGACCCCCAGTGGGGGCAATTTTTTTTATAGCTATGTGCTTTCCGTGGGGGCCACAATCGGCCCCCAGGGAAGCCATAGCTATAAAAAAAATTAGAGAAAGAGAGAGATCTTTATATATATATATATAGAGAGAGAGAGAGTCTCTTTCTCTCTGTAGATGATATATGTATATATATGTATCTATATACATATGTATGTGTATATAGATACATATATATACATAAGTCTAAAGAGTGAATTATATATTTATGTATCTATATACATATATATGTATATAGATACATATATATAAATATATGTAGAGATAAAATCTATGTATATATATATATATGTGTCCGTGTGTGTGTGTGTGTGTGTATATATATATATATATATTATCTACTGGCGGTCGCCAGTAGATAGTTATAGTTACAACCTATTATCCATAGGAAATCCGCGACATTCTATTTGAAATAACTCTCTTGCCGGTTGACGTATCTTCGCAAAATTTTCAAACTTTGTGGGGCGCTCCGGTCCGCTCCTACCCTGAAAGTCTCGGGGGATTCGTCAAGCGGGGGCCGAGAAAAAAGGGGGTCCCAAAACGTGTTTTCCCATGCAATTTTCCATAGGAAACTTTAGACACGGCTACAGCCCGAACTGCTGAACGGAATTACACCAAATTTGGCAAAGAGGTAGTTCTTGGTTCAGAAAGAACCCTTTTTGTTAAATGGTGTAAATCCGTTCAGTAGTTGCTGAGAAAATCAAAAGTAAAAGTACATATATATCTATGGGCACGGAGGATTCGCGCACCCTGAGCGCACCCTGCGCGCACCGTACCGATCACGAGCTGCATGTTAATTGGCTGTCAGCTGGCTGTCAACATTCCGATTCAGGAAATGTTGGCAGCCATTTTGTCCCTCGGTAGAACCGAGGGCCAGAAACAAGTGCGCAAAGCGCACAAAGGGGGCAGGGTAGAAACACCCTGACCCCCTAGGTTTGCTCAGGGGGTCCCACAAGGACCCCTGGGCAAAAAAAAAAAAAATTTTTTTTTAAAAAAATCGGCAGGATGCACTCAGCGTGCGCGAATCCTGCCGAAAAAAAATATCGAAGCACGGTCTCCCGCGCTTCGATTGTATTTGCCCCGGGTGGCCCAAGTCCCGGGGGCATGGTGGGGGTTTAATTTTATGTGTGGGGGCCTCAAAGGGCCCCCAAGCCCGAGGACCGCCACCCCCGGGGCTTTCTTTTAAAAATGGTGCGGGAGGGCTCCGAGCCCTCCCGCAGCCCGAGGACCACCACCTCCCCGGGGCTTTTAAAAAAAATTAAACAACCTGTGTGGGGGCTCCAGCCCCCACACGCCCCGAGGACCGCCACCTCCCGGGGCACTAACAAATTAAAATGGGGGTCCGTTTTGGACCCCGAAGCCCGGGGACCACCACCTCCCCGGGGCTGTGCTGATGTAGGGAGGGGGGCCGCGCGGCCCCCTCCTGGAGCCCTTGATGGCCCTGGGGACCGCCACCCCCAGGGCCGGCTCCTGCAGTGTCCCGGGGTGCCTACCCCGGGACACTGTAGTTTGCTATGGCAGGACGGGAGCCTCGCGGCTCCCGTCCTGCCATAGCTAAACTGCTTTGGATATTGGAAGAGAGAGCAGGAAACCTGCCTCTCTTCCAATATCCAAAGCCGATTGCTTTCCACATGGGGAGCAGCATGTCAGCTGCTCCCCATGTGGAGCTAGCAATGCCGGCTCCCAAGGGACGTGGGGAGCCGGCGGGACTGTGGGGGATTGGGGACCCCCACAGTCCCCAACGGAGAGGGCCAGCCCCGGGGGATGGGGTCCCCGGGGCAAGTAGTGGCCCAGGAGGGGGCCACGCGGCCCCCTCCCCCCCCAAAAAAAGAAAAAAAAGAAAAAAAAATGGAAAGGCCGGCCCCGAGGATGGGGTCCCCGGGGCCTTAAATGGCCTGAGGAGGGGGCCACGCAGCCCCTCTCCCAAGAAAATAAAAAAGGCCATGCCCCGGGGGATGGGGTCCCGGGGCCAATACAGGCCCAGGGAAGGGGGCCACGCGGCCCCCTTCCCGTTTTTTTTTAAATTAAATTAAAAAAGGGGTAAGGCCCTGGGGGATGGGGTCCCCAGGGCCCAAAAACAGGAAAAAGGAAGGGGGCCACACAGCCCCCCTTCAGGGGACAAAAAAACAACAACAAAAAAAAACGATCGGGCCCGCAGGCCCCGCCCCTTCCTTCACCACTCTGCAAACGCGCCCCCTGGCGCGTTTGCAGAGAGAGAACAATCCCCTTGAATACTGGGGGTCCCTGGGGGCCAACTAGCCCACCAGGAACCTCCAATATGCGCCAGAGGCTGCGTTGCAGAGACGTATAGAGAGGCCACACCCCTTTTACACCTCTCTGCAACGCAGCTCTGTGGCGCTTTTGGAGGTATATGGTGGGCTAGTTGGACTCCGGGGACCCTCAGGATTCAAGGGGACTTAATCCCCCAACTTAAAACGCGCCACGGGGCGCGTTTGCACAGTGGTGAAGGGAGGGCGGGGCTTCAGGTGACATGTGTGCAAACAGGCCCCGTGGCGCGTTTTAAGATGGGGAATTAAATCCACTTCAATCCTGAGGGTCCCTGGGGGCCAACTAGCCCAACAGGTACATCCAGAAAGCGCCACAGAGCTGCGTTGCAGAGAGGTGTAAAGGGGTGTGGCCTCTCTACACGTCTCTGCAACGCAGCCCCTGGCGCATATTGGAGGTTCCTGGTGGGCTAGTTGGCCCCTAGGGACCCTCAGGATTCAAGGGGACTTAATCCCCCAACTTAAAACGCGCCACGGGGCGCGTTTGCACAGATGTCACCTCAGGCCCCGCCCCTCCCTTCACCATTGTGCAAATATTCTTCTAAAATCATCCGAAATACGAATTCCGATTTACTCACCTGTTATCAGGAGAGACCTCAGTGCTGTATCTTTCAGCCCAGTACTGGTCCTGAAAAGTAATTTTAACCGTACTTACCAGTAACTTGAATTTCCTTCCATAGGCTAACATTGACTGGTTTCACTTGGAAATTCTTCTAAGTGTGGAGTTTTGGAACTTTAAAATATTCCTCTAAAATCAGCCGAAATACGAATTCCGATTTACTCACCTGTTATCAGGAGAGACCTCAGTGCTGCATCTTTCAGCCCAGTACTGGTCCTGAAAAGTAATTTTAACCGTACTTACCGGTAACTTGAATTTCCTTCTTAGGCTAACATTGACTGGTTTCACTTGGAAATTCTTCTAAGTGTGGAGTTTTGGAACTTTAAAATATTCCTCTAAAATCAGCCGAAATACGAATTCCGATTTACTCACCTGTTATCAGGAGAGACCTCAGTGCTGCATCTTTCAGCCCAGTACTGATCCTCAAAAGTAATTTTAACCGTACTTACCAGTACCTTAAATTTCCTTCCATAGGATATCATTGCCTGCTTTTTGCTGAAAAAGTTTCTGTGTTGATTTTTGAAACATACAAATATTCCTCTAAAATCAGCCGAAATATGAATTCCGATTTACTCACCTGTTATAAGGAGAGACCTCAGTGCTGTATCTTTCAGCCCAGTACTGGTCCTGAAAAGTAATTTTAACCGTACTTACCAGTAACTTGAATTTCCTTCCATAGGCTAACATTGACTGGTTTCACTTGGAAATTCTTCTAAGTGTGGAGTTTTGGAACTTTAAAATATTCCTCTAAAATCAGCCGAAATACGAATTCCGATTTACTCACCTGTTATCAGGAGAGACCTCAGTGCTGCATCTTTCAGCCCAGTACTGATCCTCAAAAGTAATTTTAACCGTACTTACCAGTAACTTGAATTTCCTTCCATAGGATATCATTGCCTGCTTTTTGCTGAAAAGTTTGTGTTGATTTTTGAAACATACAAATATTCCTCTAAAATCAGCCGAAATACGAATTCTGATTTACTCACCTGTTATCAGGAGAGACCTCAGTGCTGCATCTTTCAGCCCAGTACTGGTCCTGAAAAGTAATTTTAACCGTACTTACCGGTAACTTGAATTACCTTCATAGGCTAACATTGACTGGTTTCACTTGGAAATTCTTCTAAGTGTGGAGTTTTTGAACTTTATAATATTCCTCTAAAATCAACCAAAGTACGAATACCAATTTACTCACCTGTTATCAGGAGAGAAGCCAGTGCTGCATCTTTTAGCCCAGCACTGACCCTGAAAAGTAATTTTAACCGTACTTACCAGTAACTTATATTTTCTTCCATAGGAATCCATTGTCTGGTTTTCAGCAAAAAAGTTTCAAAGTGTTGATTTTTACAAACTACAAATATTCCTTAAAAATCACCTGTATGACTTAAACGCATTCTTTCAACTGTTTACAGGAGATGCACCAGTGCTGGATCCAGGATCCAACACTGAGTAAGAAAAAGTAACGATAACAGTTTTTACCTGCTAAGTGAATTTCCTTCCATAGGATAACATTGGTGATTCTATGAGAAAAAGTTTCTAAGTGTCAACTTTTAAAATACAATAATATTCCTTAAAAATCACGACTGTAACCAAAACGCTTTTACTCAACTGTTTACAGGAGATGTACCAGGACTGAATCTAGGATCCAGTCCTGTGGTTAGAAAAGTAATCCATAAAGTAACTAATTGCATTTAACTAGAAATTCACATTGAGCTGAATGTTGCATTGTGTTTGAAAATGTGTTGCCCATTGCAACAACTGTAACTACTGTACTTAAAAGTCTATTGCCTATGTGCAAAGTATTTAAACTAAAGTAATTCATTCTGAGAAAGTATTTTTTGTAATGTAATGTATAATGTAATTACAATGTAATTTAAAAAATAAAATATGTAAAAAAAATTGTTTCTAAAAATGTAGTAAATCAGTATGAAAAAAATTAATATAACAATTAATACATTTAAAAATTGTCATTTACAAAACCTTTGAAATTCACTGAAAAAACCGTAGGTATCAGGCACGTTATAGTTAGAAATTAGCATTTAAAAAACCTTTGAAATTCACTGAAAAAACCATAGGTTTCAGACACGTTATAGTTACAAATTAGCATTTAAAAAACCTTTGAAATTCACTGAAAAAACCATAGGTTTCAGACACGTTATAGTTACAAATTAGCATTTAAAAAACCTTTGAAATTCACTGAAAAAACCATAGGTTTTAGGGACAGTTATAGTTACTTGGACATTGCACTCGTACAAAACCCGTGAAATTCCCCGTTATAGTTAGTTCAGCTAACTATAACTCGCGCCTCGCAATGCACTGCTGATGACGTCACATATTACATCACTCATGACATGGTCAGTGACATCACTGATGACATCACTGATGACATCTCAAATGACATCACTGATGACATCATCCACGTGATAATCTGATGCACCTCCTCACACCCTAATATAATCTTTGATACACCCACTCTAAATTACAGACTGCCATTCGCAAAACCATAGACACTCCAACACCAATAACTACATACCCACTCACTGATTCTTAGGTCTACACACACACATCCACTCACTCACCCGTACAGTCACTCATACTTACGGTCACTCAGTACAGGACTATCATATGCACTCTTACTCCTATATAGACACTCAAACAACGCCACTCATCCATAGAGATACTCAGACACCTAGTCAGTCATGCAAATAATTAAACACACTGCCATTTACTCACCTATACAGTTATACACACACCAGCTCACTTACTCATACAAATAGTAGCACATTGTTACGCTCTTATACAATCACTGATACAAGCACACACTCATCCATACAGCCACTATCACAATCACTCACTCTTGCTTATAGCTATTTATATACTCCAACACACATATATACTGCCTTTCACATATGTAGTTACTCACACATGTACCACTGGGACATACATTCACTCACTAACACACTCTTACACACACTTACCCACCCATACAGTCTATCACAGATGCACTCTTGAAACCATCCACCCAGTGAATCACCCACTCACACATCTATGCACAGAGTTGCACACACCCCTCCCACACAAACACTCAGGCACCCATACAGATACTCAGACAAGCATTCAATAACTCATATAGACACTCATTTAGCTATTCACAAACACATGCAGCCACTTACACAGCAACAGACAGACGGATACAGACATTCACCCAGTTTAGTCACTAACCCATGCATTCAGTAAGATACGTTAAATCACTCACTTATAGAGTCAGTCACGCACCTACTAAATCATCCATACAGACACTTACACACCCACTCATTCTTCAATACGTCTTTTCCTATATATATTAAAAATATTTAAACTTTACAGAAACACACAGTCACTGGATGATGTCATCAGTGATGTCATTTGAGATGTCATCAGTGATGTCATCAGTGATGTCACTGACCATGTCATGAGTGATGTAATATGTGACGTCATCAGCAGTGCATTGCGGGCGCGAGTTATAGTTAGCTGAACTAACTATAACGGGGGAATTTCACGGGTTTTGTACGAGTGCAATGTCCAAGTAACTATAACTGTCCCTAAAACCTATGGTTTTTTCAGTGAATATATAT